>JAJOZX010002567.1:0-85000 GCA_023014485.1 Bathynomus jamesi
TATATATATATATTATATATAATATATATATATATATATATATATATATATATATATATATAAGATATATATATATATATATATATGTTAAACACAGACCGTGCATGGAACAAGGAACTCTTCTGGGAAAATTAAATCCACTATAGTCCGAATAAGTAATGGTAAATGACAAATACCATAGTTTTTCTTTTTCATGATGCAAGCCCGACGTGGGCAACGGGTCTCTCGCAAAGACGGTACCATAAATATAGGAATTTAATTTTCCAGAGAGTTCCTTGTTCCATGCACGTCTGTGTTTAACATATAAGTTTCTCAGGGGACCATTCTGAGTTTGTGTATAATATATATATATATATATATATATATATATATAGCCCCGCAGCCAGAACTTCTCAAGAGGGGGGAAGGGTCGAAATTGTAGTAAGGCGGACCTTTTGGTGCAGCGACCTAGTCACTGCGGAGGGGGTTTAGAGTAGTTTGTGGTTTAAAAAAAATGCAAAAAAAATGCGTTTATTTACTAAATGATGATATATATTATAATATCACATCATAAGTTATAACTATGGTTACAAAAGTGAACCTTTCCTGTCAAAGGGGGGGGGGGAGTCATTCGACTCCCCCCTACCCCGACCCCTCTGGCTACGGGCCTACTACAGTGGTTTAAAAAAGTATGGAAATCTTGTATACTTTTGATGTATTTGTTATTTGAAGAGAAGTTTGACAGCACAGAACTAATATCATACCTTACGACAGTGATTCTTAACCTTTTTAGGCTGCGACCCAAATTCTAGTCGCGGGGTTAGCTCGGCGAACCTATGACTTCAAACAGTTTACTCGTAATAGATAATAACATACATAATTAATGGTAAAATGATTAGGGATAACAAATAAATGCTAAATGACAATTTAATGACCCAATCAAAATGGCTTGGCAACCCAATTTTGGGTCGCGACCCAAGGGTTGAGAACCACTGCCTTACAAAATAAGTACCCCATTACATCTGCGAATTATCACACACTTGACCTCACATGCCCAGTTGCCTGCGTGCTCTCTCTCTCTCTCTCTCGAGTAAATGCAAGGTGATGCATATTGGCTACGCCAATCCCAAGTCGGACTACTCCATGTTGGGGAGTAAAATCGAGGTGACTGATTTGGAAAAGGACTTGGGTGTGCTAATTAGCAGCGAGATTGTGCTCTCTCTGTACAATTCTCTGGTTCGGCCGCACCTGGAGTATGCTGTGCAGTTCTGGTCGCCCACCCTCAGGAAAGATATTGAGATGCTGGAGCGAGTGCAGGCGAGGGCCACAAAGTTAATCCCTTCCATTAGGCTGCTCACTTAGGCATATGGGCTACAATCGACGCTTACGCCCTGAATTTGTTTTCGCTGGAAACTCGGAGGCTGCGCGGTCAACTCATCGAGGTTTTCAAGGTCTTACGCGGGTTCAACAATGTCGATTTTAGAAGCATGTTTAGTTTAAATGATAACCCAACTCGCAACAATGGTTGGAAGTTGGAGTTGAAACGGTTTAGGACTAGTGTGTGTGGGAATTACTTTACGTATAAGATCTGTGACACGTGGAACAGGCTACCTTCAGAAGTTGTGAACAGTTCTTCTGTGGATTTGTTCAAGCAAAGGTTAGACCGAATCTTGCACACTATTTGAGGGTGTATGAATTTTTCCGTGGCACCCGTTGCCATTGATACCTCCTCGGTATGGGCCGCAAGGCCTTTTGAGGTACTACTTTTCCTTGTAACCAGTGGTGTAGTGCTGTGGGAACGCATGGGAACGGCGTTCCCTTACTTTTTTTGGTAGACGGAACGGCGTTCCCTCACTATTTCAAATAAATCCGAACTTACAAATCTCTAACGTCATGAAATTTTAATTCCCACCCCTAGAAGAAATATGAGAAAGAATCATTAACTGCTTCATTTCTTTTAGCTTCGACTGAGGCAATGCTAGCCTATAAAGATCTGGTGAAACAGTCACCACGGCGTACCAGTGTTAACTTTTTTTTAGTTAATCATTCAGTTGTTAGCTATTTTTATTGATCGTACTGGATGTCGTATATCTAATGACACTGGAAATACTGCATCTTCAACCTTGGAATATATCCTAATATCCAGTGCATATGACCTCAAAATATCCCTGAAATTGGTCAGATTTCAAAAGATTTCCAGGGGGGCTTACAGTGCCCCGGACCCCAGCTGTATGGGCTCGCCGCGCTCGCCATTGTCCCCCCGCATCTGAGTAACACTTTCAAAATGCGTTCCCTCACTTCTTTATTTAGCACTACACCACTGCTTGTAATCTCTCTCTCTCTCTCTCTCTCTCTCTCTCTCTCTCTCTCGACGCAGTTTCCGGAAATAAGAGGTTTCGCCTTTCATGAAAATCTGATCATGGCGACACATGCACTTTCAGGTGGGATTATAATAATAAAAAATTGTGAAAATTCAAAGAGGAAAAAGTTTGACATTGATATATTTGCGTCACGCAAACTCTATCTGTGACAGGAAAATGTTTTTCCTCTAGTAATAGACTTGTCATTGAAAATTTTCCATACGTATAAATAGATTTTATACATAAATATCTGCCCGGTAATATTTTATTAAATACCGAGAAACTGCTAAGATTTTAATTTAGTATACACTATAAGCCTACAGTATATTTACTCCATTTTGAGATCACTCGAATTCTATAGCTGGCACTTCAAACCGAAATATGATAATTCAAAATAGGAAAGCAAAATATCTTTAAAAAAAATGTTTAATACGCGTACACCAAAACTAGAAATTATTTTGCAACCATGTTTTACCATTTAAGCAGATATAAATTTGTGGCACTCGCTCGCGGATATTAATTTTTTATAATGAGACTAAGTGTTTAGAAGCAATTTAAATTGAGGAGAACGAAGATTTTTTGGCGTTTAATCAATTTTCATCATTCTTTAGTTTAGCGATTCTCTAGATGCTCTCTTCTTACCACTCGCATCCATTTCGTTATACGCAGAAAGCAAAATCAAATACAATTTCGATTCTGAAACAGTTAATGTATCTTGGTCGAGTGATACCCTATCTAGGCCTGGCTTCAAATGACCTTTTTAGGTATAGGTTATAAAGGTATGCAGATAGGGGAAAAAACTCTCGTGAAATTTACTTTGTTTATTAAGTCTTAATGTGATTAAACAAATTTACTGGTACCCGATTATTCCAATATGTGAATCAACAAATTTACACGCATATATGATAACGGAAAACAAGTACGGTACTGACGAATAAATTAAAAGTGATAAATGTAAACAACAGTTTTTTCTCTGGATAAGGGGAATCTGTATCTGCCAACTGATAGCAAAGCCTACTAGCCTAAATTAAGTTTTCTTTGTCTCTCCCTTTACTTTGAAAAGCAGTGTTGAGCTGTATGACACCTCATGAATGGCATGATAAGACTCTGCAGTAGGCTTTGGTGATAATTTAAGTCTTAATTAAGAAAGCAGCAGAGACAACTCCCGCCAAACGTTCGATCATGAATGAGAATGGTAGCCAAGAGTCATTTCTGTTCCCTCTTCCCTCCCCTCCTTTGCATCGCGTCCAAAAATGCTGTTCTGTACACAATGTATGCTCGACTTTCGCATTATGTCAGTCGTGATCTAGCTTTGCTATACACCAAGTAAAGGACGTATTCTTGACCTCGAGCGCAGACCACATACCAAACATTCATTTTTTTAATTAATTTTCTTTTACGGACACTTACATAAACTGTGTATGTTGTCTTCAAATTTGTATCACGTGTTGGCCATGGAGTTAATTTATCAGGGTTGAAAGGACGGAGTGAAAGCAAAAATAGAAGATAAATGATGATGTACATATACGAGTATAATGAGTGACCGGCATGAATTGTCATGTGCCTTATGACGTCATAATTTCGCGCTATCATCTTCTTCCTTTTAAAACGATTGATAGAACCTTAAACAGATCGACAAGCCAAATTAACAGAGTAGTAACAGAATTTAAGTGATTCTATATACACCACTTATAACAAAGATAGGACGAGGTAAATTCTTGGGTAGTAACTAAATATGTAGGAAAATTTGGACAAATCTACCGTAGAGTGGAACCATTGGATCTTAAGATCTTTGTTAGCCTGTAAATCTGTAAACAAATTTATCTCCCATCACTTTTTAAATTAGAAATGGTTACTTAATGAAGGAATGCAAAGAATTATATGAATAGAAAAACACTGAAATAATTACATAACAGTGAAAATTAACTATCGACATATTATAAGCGTTCGATATTTTATTGATTGAAGATTTTATCTACAAAAATTATTTGGGTCAGCTATTAAAATTTAAATTACCTTTAAAAGTTAGATTACGTTAAGTTAGATTGAGTTAAATTAAGCTAAGAGATTTTACAGTTCTACAACTTTACATACGAGGGTAACTCAATAAGTATCCGCACTTTTTATTTTCACATCTGATAGATTATAAACACATCACTTCTCAACATAGTCTCCCTGTTTCTCAAATACACTCAGTCCAGCGATCTACAAGCTTCCTAATGCCATCACAAAAGAATGTTTTTGGCTGTGTGCGTAGCCAGTCATGCACCGCCTCCTTCAGGTCATCATCGCCTTGGAATCGCTGACCTCTCAAAGCGTCTTTTAATGGTCCAAACAGGTAAAAATCCGAAGGTACCAGGTCGGGACTGTAGGCAAGATGGTCGAGAACTTTAAATTTAAGTTCTTGAAGGCATTTTCTAGTCTGTGCAGCGGTAGGAGGGCGCGCATTTTCGTGTAACAGAATAACACCTTCCGACAATCTCCCTCTCCGTTTTGTGCGAATTGCTCGCTTTAACTCATTCAGAAGCATGTCAGAATACGATGCACTTGTTACTGTAGTTTCACGCTCTAGATAATATTCAAAGATAGGGCCTCGTGTAACCCAAAACAGTGTTAGCATAACTTTACCTGCTGACGGCTGCACTTTGAACTTCCTTGCAAGGAAGTTCAAAGCACAGCCGTCAGCAGGTAAAGAAACATAGCAGAGAAAATAGAGGATTTAATCGATTAAATCCTCTATTTTCTCTGCTATGTTTCTTAGAGCATTGAGAGTTGTCAGTCCTGAATTTTTAGATTCCGAGTTATGCAATATCATGAATATTGGTACTAAATTATGTTATCCTATTTCATTTTTAGATAACTGTCTTAGGAAAGCCAAGAATAGGTATTATAATAATGTAATTGTAAAGGAATTTGAGCGTAAAAACATCCTTAGCCTACCTTACCATGTTAATTTTCAATATCTTCCGACTTTACTTAAAGCAATTGGCATCAATGTAGTCTTTAAGTATAATAATACTGTTAAATCACGCCTAATAAAGAACAGCCCGGATAATGTTGTTGGTTGTGTGTATTCGATCGGATGTACACAATGTAACTCAGTATATATAGGCCAAACGGGTAAAAACGTTAGATATTATGGTAAAACAGTATAAATATGCGTGTAGAACAGCTAATAATTCCAGTGCTTTGTTTAACCATAAGTATAGATGTAATCATAGCATCAAGTGGGATAGTTCTAAAGCGCTTGTTGAAAACAGAGATATAATCGAAAGAAATATTCTAGAATGTGCATTTATCCATTTTAAAAACAATTTCAATAACAGCGCGGGAATGTATAAAATTGACAATATCTTGTTAAAATTCATTTTGCCTCTCATTAACTCAGCATTTCTTAACCTGGGGGAAATTTCAGGAATCCAGGGGGGATTTACGGCAGAATTTTGCTTGGTGATCATATAATTAGTGTGCATTATAAGTCTGCTAATGCTATTAAATTTTGTCTTCGAGGCTACTTTTTTCCATATCCTAATGGAGGGGGAAAGGGGAAATGACACGAAAAAGGTTAAGAACCGCTGCATTAACTCTTGTTCAGTATGTGCTAATTGTTTTGGTTTCCGCTACGTTGTTGTTGTTGGTTAGCCGATCAGCCCACCCTGATCGAGCAAGCCGGCGCGGCGGCACGCAGGTAACCGATCGCCCTCTCCGGAGTGGACCAGAGGTTCAGCGCACTAGTGATGTTGTGTTGTGTTCGTTGTTGTGCTAGAGCGGTACAGTCTGTCATAATGTGTTCAATTGTTTATGGTGTATCTTGGCACAGGTGGCAGGTGTCGTCTGTGGAGTTGTCTAGTCTGTGTTTATATGTCTGTAAGTTGGGGTGATGTCCACATCGGAATCGTGCTAAGTTAACTCGATCCGATCTGCTCAAGCTGGTCTCTGACCTGTCAATGGGTGGCGGCTTCGTACCTAGGACCGCATTCAGACCGAGTCGTGTCAGTACTTTGTGGGTTAGGTGTGTGTGTGTGTTTTCTGTACTGTGTGATGTCTGTAGGGTGTGGTATAGAATGGAGTATTTGGTTATAATGTCTCTCTGGTGTTACCTTAATGGTGTGAGGTGTTGGTGCATGATTGTACATGTAGTGGCAAGGGTGTTGTGGGTTAGTTGTCGCTGCTGCCATGAATTGTGTTCCCCTCATGTCTAAATGTTCCCTAACTTTCAGTATTTTTGTTTCTGTGTGCAGGTGTTCTATTGGTGTTGTAATGATACGAAGTGCATTGTTTTGTATTGTCTAAGGTGTTTATGT
The DNA here is from genome assembly GCA_023014485.1 of Bathynomus jamesi. Classification (NCBI taxonomy): domain Eukaryota; kingdom Metazoa; phylum Arthropoda; class Malacostraca; order Isopoda; family Cirolanidae; genus Bathynomus; species Bathynomus jamesi. The sequence continues at coordinate 6,644 of JAJOZX010002567.1, forward strand.
GTGTGTTTGAGATAATGGGTGCCCAGCATTGGCTAGCATAATCCATAACTGAGTTAATATATTGTTTGTATATGAGTGATGTTGTTTCCTGCTGGTGTCCAACGTTTGTGCCTGTTAGTACCCTAAGCGTGTTAAGTCTTGACGTACATTTGTTTTTAATGTCCTGAATGTGGTTTTCAAAAGATAATGATGTGTTGTATGTGACCCCAAGTATTTTGGTCCTGTAAGTGTGTGGAATGTTGGTGTTGTTTAGTGTAAGCTGTGGAGTTATCTGGTGTTCTTTTGTGTTGCTTGTAAGCAAGGTGATGGTTGATTTTGTGGGCGCTACTTTGAGTCTACTGTGTGTGAGCCAGTCTTGTATACTGTTTATGTGTTTGTAGGTTATTTGTAGCGGTGTCGATGTTGTTGTGGGTGGATGTTAGAGTGATGTCCTCTGCATATGATGATAAGGTAAGCTTGTTATCTATGGGTGTTGGACTGTCATGCATGTATAAGTTGAAGAGTGTTGGTGAGAGAACAGAGCCTTGAGGGACCCGTTCGGAAAAAGCTTGTTTTTGGATGACTTGCCATTAAATGTGACATGTGAGTATCTTCCTGAAAGATAGTTGCTCAGCCACCTTTTGGTGTTATTGTGCATGTTTGTGTTGAGTATTTTGTTTATGAGAGGGAAGCGTGGGATAGCATCAAATGCTTTACTAATGTCTATCGTTGCTAATAGTGTACGTTGAGCTGGTCGTCTGGAGTTGATGCCATCCATGATGTGCTGCGTGAGGTTAGTGATAATGTCGTGGTTGAGTGGTGAGGTCCGAATCCATGTTGAGTAGGCGATAGTGGAATGTGTGGGTTGGTGATTTGTAAGATTAGTCTTTCTGTTACTTTGGAAGGTGTGCATAGTAAAGTAATGGGTCTATAGGAAGCTGGTTCTGTTGGATTTTTGTTTGGTTTGAGTAGTGTAATAATTTTACCTTGTTTCCATATGTCAGGAATAATACAGTGTTGGTATGAATATGTGCTGATATTTGTGAGAGCTAGTATTCCTTGTGGGCCCAAGTGTTTAAGGTGTACGTTAGATATGTTGTCTGGTCCAGTAGCCTTCGAATTCTTAATGTTTTTGATGATCTTGGTGGTCTGGTCTGTATTGAAGAGTGTAATGGTCGTGTCGAGTCTGTAGGTTTTCTTGTGTCTGGCTGTTTGTTTGTCTGCGTGTTTCTGGTTGTTTGAGTTTGTTGTTTAGTTCTGTGTTGAGCTGTTGTATCTGCTGTTTTATGGCTTCTGTGTGTGGGGTTTGTGTGTTATATTTGAGGTTGTTACGTTGCCTTATGAGGTGGGCTATTTCTCTAGTGTAATTTGGGTTGTATTTCCTAATGTTCCCTCGGGTATGTATTTGTTTGCATTATTGATAATCTGATTAAATGTCTTGAGTGTTGTATTGATGTTTATGATGGGTGTGCTGTTTAATGTGGTGAATTGTTCCTCAGTCTGTATTTTGAACTGTTCCCAATCAACTTTCTTGTAATTTCTGTAAGTGTGCCTAAGGCTGTTGGGGCAGAGTGTAGAATGTGTTGTAATGATGATGGACAGGTGGTCTGATGACAGTTGTTTTTCTGTTCTCCATTGTGTATGTGTTGCTAGTGAGGGGGAACAGAACGTTATGTCTGGGGAGGAGAATAATGTAGAATTAATGTAGAATAATCATCTAGTTGCTAGATGAATAATTTTTTTATTTAATGTTAATGATGATGTAATGGAAATTTATAATGCTAGAATAATTTATTCTAGCATTATAAATTTCCATTATATCATTATTAACATTAAATTAAAAAATTATTCAGTTATTTTTATTAAATTAAAATAGTCATTATTATGTAGTAATAAATTATCAAGAGAAGTTTACACGGACTAAAAATTCCATTAATTAATTATGTACATTGAATGTACATGAAACTGAAAAAAAACTTAAAAAGCTGAAAAACCTTATATTTATTTTTATAATTTTATTTTATTTTATTTTATTCGTTTTATACAAAATACTGAAATACTGATTACAAAGATAAAAACAAACCCGTGCTTTTGTTACTCAGATTTGCCTGATTAATTATTCGAGTAAAGTATGTAGGATTTGGCCTCCTTTTTGAGTACTTATCTTAAATTCAAAAAATATATGGCAGTTAAAAAATTTTACACTTCAGTTTTCGCCTGAAGGATAATGTTGTGTGTGTGTGTGTGTGTAGAGAGAGATTGTAGTAACCGGTGGGTCTCAGACTTCGTACATTTATTTAGGGTGATCAATCCCACTGGTAAAATATATGTTTGGAGTTAAATGAAGAAAGGTCTTATACATATTTGTAATGCACCTTGTTTGTCGGATCGTTCGAACACTTTATTGGTGAAGGCGAGGCTTAAAGCCATCAAGTGCCGTAATGTCTAAACGAAACTTGGCTTCAGATTTTAAATTATTTTTAAGACATTTTCATTAACACACACATACACACACACACACACACACACACACACACACACAAGCGAGGTACCAACTTTTTTAAATCCATATAACTAAAACACTAATTAACCTAACCCAACCTTAGTGCCACCGAACCGACAAGGGAGGGACCTTTTCCAGTTTGTGTACCGTTTTTCTTATAATTTATTTTTGCTCTATAAGGCTAACTAACGAAAATATCATGACCTAACCTAACCAATCGTCAAGGGCGTACAGTTAACCCAACGATTGGTTAGGTTAGGTCGTGATATTTTCGTTAGTTAGCCTTATAAGCCTAACTAAAGAGATTGATATTATCACTCATTTTTTATCTGAAAAGAAGCAAAAATAAATTATATGAAAAACGGTACACAAACTGGAAAAGGTCCCAAGGGAGTGATAAATGTTTCAGATGCAACTGAGGAATCGAACGTTGTTTTCTGTTAAGTCATTAAATAGCGAAGTAGTAGCTAATGTAGCATAACCTAAACAAACTTTAACAAACCAAATCTAATCAGGACGAACATACTGTACAGTGTGTCCGTAAAGTCATGGTGGGATTTTAAATAGCTATATTATTGCAACGAAACATGACAATGAGATGAAAAAAAGGCAAATTGAAGAACAACTCTAAAAGAATAACTTTATTTAACGTAGTTCGATATGGGCTCCTCTGGTAGCCCTGCAGACATCTAGGCGGTGATTCAATTCCAGCCACACACGCCCAAGAACATCAGGAGTGACGGATGCGATAGCTTCCGTGATTCGCTCGTGCAAGTGATGAATATCCCTAATGGGTACACTGTACACGCTTTGCTTGACGTAACCCCACAAATAAAAGTCCAAAGGTGTCAGGTCCGGAGAGCGTGGAGGCCATGGCTTCCATCCTCCTCTTCCTATCCATCTCTGTGGAAATTTTTCATTAAGGAATTCTCGAACGTTGGCATAGTGCGGAGGAGCACCATCTTGCTGAAAGATGACATTATTGTCAATAAATTGGGGTACTGCAAAATGTTCCAACATAGCGAGGTAGTTGTGTGACGTCACAGTGGGTTCCGCGAAGAAAAATGGGCCAATCACTCGATCTCGTGCTAGAGCACACCACACATTAACTTTCGGGCTATTACGCTCATGTTCAACATAGGCATGTGGACAGCCTAGACTAACTACGAGATAAAGGTTAAGCTTAGCTAGACTAACTACAAGATACAACTTTGAGAGTTGTTCTTAAATTTGGCATTGTTTCATCTCATTATCATGTTTCGTTGCAATAATATAGCTATTTAAAATCCCACCATGACTTTACGGACACACATCACCGCCTAGATGTCTGCAGGGCTACCAGAGGAGCCCATATCGAACTACGTTAAATAAAGTTATTCTTTTAGAGTTGTTCTTCAATTTGCCTTTTTTTCATCTCATTATCATGTTTCGTTGCAATAATATAGCTATTTAAAATCCCACCATGACTTTACGGACACACTGTATTTATTTTCTGACAGTAAAAATGTTTTTATATCATTTTTTTATACAATGTTTTTAATATTTCGAGGTACCCCACCAAACAATTACTTCACTTTTGCCCAGTTGCCTACGCGCGCGCGAGCACACACACACGCCAAATAATTTTTAAAAAATTTAGTTAAAAGAGCAGTGGAATTCGTAATGTTCTTTTACTAGTGTTTCATTATAATACCTCACAAACTTCAACTAATTTTAACTCCAATTACCTCATTGTGACTAACAAAAATTCCAATAATTGACTTCCTACTGACTGTATATACTAAAAATATTTTAGATTGACAGTGCATGTTTTTAATACTTTTATCCAAGTTCCATTAACTATATTTAGTTTTAAGTATTTTTTTAATATTTTACTGAAGCCTACAAGCCTACAAAGTCAGTCCACGCTTTCATTATAACACGAAAATAATTTAAACGACTTTGAAAACAAAATTGTAAGTCAGTAGAATTTAATATTTACTCTAAGTTCATGAAGCACTTGGAATTAAATTCAAGTTCACAAATATTGACTTGGCTATGGATACGAGGCTCAAAATTTTGACGGTTGCGTTCTTTCAAGAACTTGTTTACTGGCTGGCTTTTCACGACTTTACAAAGGTATATAAAATTTTGCATAAATGTGGAAGGACTACGTTAATCTGTAGACTGTGATTTAACCTACAGTACATACTTTCCCCAGTCGAAAATTTGATCGGAAAAATGACCGAAAATTAGAAAATAATAATTGTACTAAAACGTTAAAATAAGACCCGTTTAACTCTCTCTTCATTAATAATTGAATCTACAATAATCTTACGTGTTTTACTGAAAATAATAATAATGATAAAGAGCCACTTTGAAAAGACTCCGTTCGTGGAAACAAGAATAAGTCACAGTTGTACAACAATGCAATGAATGACCCACGACCAGTGGCGGTTCCTCATATGGGCAATATGGGCAGCCGCACAGGGCGGCATTTGTGGAGGGGCGGCATGAGCGCCTGCAAAAAAAATAAAAATAAAAATAAGAATAAATAAATAAAGAAATAAATAAAAATAAAAAATAAAATAAAATAAATAATAAAAGATCAATAAATATATTTTTATTAATAAAAAACCATCTATTGCATTTTCCATAAACCTTCCCATAAAAGACCTAAACAATGCAAAATGCTTCCAGATTAATATTATTGGGAATAAAGGCCCATACTTTAACATATGTAATGTTATTTTTCTGGGTTTGGTTAAATAGTGAAATGTATATTATTTATTACAGAACGAATCTTCACACTAAGCCACTAAGGTCTGTCAAATAACCGCAAATGGATAAGAAGAGGTCAAAGCTATCAGGTGCTCAGTTTAGAAAAAAGAGGAAAGAAGAAGAGGAGAAACGAGCAAAAGATAAAGGTATAGAGCTATGTCATCTACTCTTCACTGCTATATTGCACTGCTATTTTGTGATATAGCTTTCTGAGTCATTTGAAGTGTACTATTATGTATATAATTAGCCATTAACCAAGGAGGTTGTATTATTCATTTGTTTCCTATTCTAAAAGTTTAATAAATTGTGCTTAATAACATGTTAAATTAATTGTACTAGCCTATTCATGCATTGGTCTGTTATGTTCTATTTTACTATTTGCAGGGGCACTTTTGAAATATTTTGGAACACCCTCTGCCACTAGCCAGGATGAGAAGCCGTCTACTTCTGCCATTATTGAGGCTGAGGAGCCATCTACCTCCTCAGCCTCACATATGTCTCCACAAATGCAGTCTGATCCTGAGGATGAAGACCCATTTGCTTCTACTTCTCCCCGGCAGGACTCTTCAGGTGAGTTTGTGTGCACATATGTCTGTGAGTGTGTGCGTGTGTGTGTATGTGTATGTGTGTGCATCCCTGCAAAGTGCTGTGAATAATGTGTTATCTAACTTAGGTGTGTATACTAATGAGTAATGCTCTTGTTCTTTCTATTAGAAAGGCCTGGAGCAGAATCGCCTCCTGAGGATGAGTCTCTGTCCACCGACCCTGCTAACTGGCCTTCAGTTCTGACTTTGAGAATTCGGACACAACTGGTTTCCAGGGGACCAAGTCAAGTACCATCTGACTTTGTATTCCCTAGAAACGACAGTGACGGAAGAAGTTTCCACCATCAATACTTCAGGAAGTCATTGGTTAGTGGGGAAAATATAACCAGAAGTTGGTTGGTCTATTCCTTAAAAAACAACAGCCTTTTCTGTTTCTGTTGTACATTATTTTCCAAGAGGAAAATAAATTTAACAAGTTTGGGACTCTCGGACTGGAAGCATGCAAGCTCATTGCTCACATCACATGACAACAGTTCAGAACACCTAAATTCTATGAAAATCTGGAAAGAACTGGCAGTGAGGATGAGAAAGGGGGAGACCATTGACAAGCAGGAGATGGCACTTCTGGAGGCTGAGAAGTTGAGATGGAGAGCGGTGCTGACACGTCTCACTGCTATTGTGCATTCTCTGGCAGTTAGGAATTTGGCACTAAGGGGACATACAGAAAAATTGTTCTCACCATCAAATGGCAATTTTCTGAAAGAAGTTGAACTGATGGCACAATTTGATCCTATAATGCAAGAGCACATTAACCGTGTCCAAAAAGGGACCTCCAGTCACACCAGCTACCTCGGCCACCACATACAAAACGAACTCATTGATTTGTCGAGCAGCAAGACCATTTCAGCAATGGTGAGCGACATCAAACAATCAAAGTTTTTTTCAATAATTCTAGATTGCACTCCAGATATCAGCCACACTGAACAGTTGTCAGTTGTGATTCGGGTTGTGTCACTGGAGGGGAAGCCCCATATAAAGGAACATTTCATGGGGTTTTTGGAGGCAGAGGAGTCCACTGGTCAACATTTGGCATCTCTGATTCTGAAGAGACTGGAGGAGCTAAAAGTTCCTTTCATGGACTGTAGAGGACAATCATACGACAACGGGGCCAACATGAGGGGAAAAAACAAGGGTGTTCAATCCAGGCTCCTACAAATTAATCCCAGAGCTCTGTTTGTTCCATGTGGAGCTCATTCTCTGAATTTGCTTGTGGCCGATGCTGCTAAGGGATCTATTGATGCCACAAGTTACTTTGGCATCTTGCAGAAGCTTTACAACTTGTTTTCAGCCTCCACACAACGATGGGCCATTTTGAAAAAACATGTGAACATCACATTGAAGATGTGGTCTGATACAAGGTGGGAAAGCAAGATCAAGAGTGTGGAGCCCCTGAGATATCAGGCAGCTGCAGTGAGAGATGCACTGATCGAGGTGAGGGACCACACCAAAGACTCTGTAATAAAGGTCGAGGCTCAATCTCTGTCAGAGGAGGTTGGGTCATACCGCTTCGCCATTTGTTCAGTGGTGTGGCATGACCTGTTGTGCCAAATTCAGCATGTGAGCAAGCAGATGCAGTCTCCTAGCATGCACGTTGATGTTGCAGTAAATCTCCTAAAAAAAACAGAGAGAGGTCTCCGCAATTACAGGGCAACAGGTTTTGTGGCTGCACAAATGGCAGCCACAGATATCTGTGAACAAATGAATGTGGAGGCTGTGTTAAAACAAAAACGGCTGAGGTCCACAAAGCGGCACTTCTCCTATGAAGCATCTGATGAGCCCTTGATTGATGCTTTGAAGAAGCTGGAGGTGACATTTTTCAATGCAGTGGTTGATGCTGCAACATCAGCTATTCAGGAAAGATTTTCCACGTTGGAAATTGTGGGAGAGAAGTTTGGAGTGCTGACACATTTCCAAAATCTCACATTTGAGGAGCTGACAGAACAATGTGTGAACCTTAGTACTACACTACACTTTAAGGGACAATCTGACTTGGATGGCAGAGAGCTTGCACAGGAGCTGAAGAACTTGCCTGACTTGCCATCAAAGACCATATCCTTGCTTGAACTGCTGACATTTATCCATGAAAGGGAGCTCTCTGAAATATATCCAAATTTGTGGACTGCTCTCAGAATTGGTCTTACTCTTCCAGTCACTGTTGCTGAAGCAGAGAGGAGCTTTTCAAAGCTGAAGCTCATCAAATCCTACCTGAGGTCAACTATGTCACAGGAACGCCTTACCGGTCTGGCCATCATCAGTATAAATCATACAATTGCTGAGCAGATTTCATATGATGATTTAATTCATGACTTTGCATCAAGGAAGGTAAGAAGAGTCAGGCTTTAGATGGCAGTTGTGCTGTGGTGCAATTTATTTTGTTTCTTGTTCAAAGTGTAGCATAATAATTACCCTCTCTTAAGTGTCTTATTCTATTTATGTGATAGAGCATTTGTACAATTTAGAAATTTGATTCTCTAGTTTATTTATGGCAGTTGTGCAATTTAATTTGTATTTTTCCTGTTCATAGTATCATAATTACATTCTCTTAAGTGAGTTATTCTATTTACGTGATGAAGGATTTGTAAAATTCAGAAATTTGAGTCTTTGTTTTGGTTCTGAAGTTCCAACAATTAGTCCAATAAAAAGTTATTTTGTGAAAGAGTTATGTCTGTCCTTTATTTTGGGGGGATTCGAATGTGTGTGTGTTGGCGAACAGGGGGGGGGGCGCTGAAGGTGAAGTTCGCCCAGGGCGTCATGTAAGCTAGGACCGCCACTGCCCACGACTGTCCTATTTAATTGACCTTGGCTACACATACCTTAAAGCAGTGGTTCCCAATCTTTTCTCGGTCAAGGCATCCCACTATAATCCGTTCTTCTTTCTCGACACTCCGGAGGCTTTATGTCTCCCACTGTTCAACATCCAGTCCCCTCCCCCTCTCCCCTGAACACTACGTAACTTCAAACTGAGCCTACACAGTTTCTGTATGGACGTAATAAATCGCGAATGAATGTTTTGTTTTATTTGAAATTTTCGTATCTCATTAACTTTAGAATTTTCACCTTATTATTGTTGTCATTTTCATGAAATTTCGCGACAGCCCCCCCCCCCCCCCCCCTTAGGAGGAACCCCATAGGAAACACTGCCCCCAAAGGTCACAGCACATCAAACACTTTGTATTTTATTTAGTGACTGAAAATGACGGTATACAAGAATTTTGTTTACTACACTAGAAAATACTGGTATATTGTTGCGCAATGTTATATTTGAGATTACATTTACGTGTCTATTTAGTAGCATTATATTTATATTTTGACATTTGATTCTAAGTGGCAATTATTTTTAAAAAATTTAAACAAGTTCAACATCAAACTATTACGTACAAAATCTTATATCGCTAATTCAGTATCACAATTTTTTTAGCGTAATTCAGCGCTAAATGTCCACCGAGTGCTAAGAGTCTACAGGATGCACACAAGGATAGATTTACTTTAGTATTTAAAAAATAGTAGTCAATACATATAAATTCAATTTATTTATGATTCAGGGAAAGGAGCTTTACAAACTATTGAATATTCACTAATTATAGAATAAGCAGATGCTTGTAGGTTTACTATCAACCAATTCACCTCCAAACACAGCTTTCAAATTTAGGAAACCTAGCGGCCAAATTGCAAATGGCGGATCACTTTATTAATGTTACACAAATTATTTAAAAAATGCTTTATAAAATAATAATGATTATCTAAAGCAGTAATTATTATAGTTATAGAACAAAGCTAATTAATTCATATTCTTAACTTATCAAATAATTTTAAAATTTAATATGAAAAAGAAAAGTGATTTATTCGCATACGTCCTACTCTTAAAAAAACCCTCTTCCAAGATCATTTTGAAGAATCTCATAAAACCTGCACAAGCATTTTCTCTCGTTCTCCCACCTTTAACTGTGACAAATCCTTATTAAACATTTTAAAAATACATTATTTTCTCCCTTAAATTAAAATTTCTTAATAATAATAATATTATTATTATTATAGGCCATTCAAGTATTATGTAATTTTGGGGGGGGACAATTTTAACACCCACTTCCCCTGTAACGCTTTGTGACAGTGTTAAGCCCCCACTAACTTTAATATGTAACAAACACCTGGTCATACCCCCTGACTTTCAATTAGGATGGGTGGGCTAAGGGTCCTTTAATATGCTTTTCGGCATCTAGGCCTAATCAATATCGAAAATTATTATACGTGTTGATACCAGTTGTAGTCTTTTATTGTGCTCTTTAAACAATCACAGACATTTTACGTACATTAATTAGCTACTAGACTGGCAAATGGTAATACACCCTACAATACACAAGCAATGTGTTATTGTCCTCAATGAAGCGATTGCAGAGGTATGGATAAAAGGGGCACTGGTTTTAGGGGTATTCTAGTCCAGTTTTAGAGGTATTTGTAAGCGATCATCTGGCAACACTGCGTCAGCTGGTTCAACTGATTGGGGACTATGCTGTTGGTTTAGTGTTGGACAAAACTATATAAGATAAGTTTTAGCATAGATAATGACGGACAGCAGCTGGCCCCTAATTCTTGGTGTTTATTTAACCATAAAGAACGTATAGATTAAAAAATTTGGTTAATATTCGTTTTAATGCTTTGTTCGTTTTCGATAGAAGGAGACATTCTATGACAATTTAACATATAAATTCATATTCAGGACACCTTGAAACCTCAGGGAAACTGATAAAAATCAAGGAAATGTAATAATTATTTTTTATGGAAAAAAAAAATTTAAAAAAATTTAGACGTAAAAAGCAGCCATTATAGGCCATTGACCGAGTATTTAGCTTTTAACGCTGTTAAAATTTTAACGAACGTCGCCCTCTCCAGTTTTATGGGGAGACATCTCGTGGCAAAATTAGGAAACATAGGTCAAAACAACCAATTAAAAATCGTTTTTGTTTCACGTGACCTTATCCGACCAATCAGAGACGTACATTTTGAATCTCTCATAATGCATACTCATTTAAGAATGCTTTTTCAGTCTGGTTTTCATTTTGGTTTGCGGAGGTTGTGATTGCCTGGGTTTTTGGTACCTTGGAACGCAGTTCCAAAAAACTACTGTTGTTTGCGGTTCCTCAGAGAGACGCAACAACTCTTGTTCGCCTGATCCAGCAACATATTAGGCCTGGGACTACAATCTATTCCGACGAGTGGCGTGCGTATTCTCAACTTGGAAATCTAGGCTACATTCACCGGACAGTCAACCATTCACAGCGGTTCGTGGAAGACACCGTTCACATTCAAAATATTGAGCGTTGTTGGAAAGACGTGAAAAGCTGGATATTACGGTCTGGCAACAAAACCCAATCAGTTTAGGTTAGGTTAGGTCAGTTTACGTTAGGTTAGGTCAGTTTAGGTTAGGTTAGGTCTGTTTAGGTTAGGTTAGGTCTGTTTAGGTTAGGTTAGGTCTGAACCAAAACACATTTTTCTGGTGTTTTTTGGTGTGATTTGCTCAAATCTGAACTTCGTTTCTTTAGGAAATGAGCCGTTTTTGAGAAATTTTCAATTTTAAAATTTCTCAAAAACGGCTCATTTCCCAAAGAAACGAAGTTCAGATTTGAACAAATCACACCACAAAACACCAGGAAAATGTGTTTGGTTCAGAAAGGAGGAAAAGCACTAAAACGAATAATTACCAAAAATTTATATATATATATATTTATATATATATATATATATATATAATCAGTAAAACAACTGACATTTTATAGGTCTTTGACATTTTATGATTGGTTAATAGCCTACTCAACTATATGTGTATAGGTAAAGTATGCGTATTATGCATAGATTGTTCAGTATAGTAATATATACACGAGTGACATGTTTTTGATTAAATTGCATGAACATATCAAAGAGTTTTATTTTCATTAAAACTGTTGAGTATGTTACATAGCACTTAGCTATACCCACTCTCTCCATGATGACAGTGTAACGCATATCATGACACCCCCCCCCCCTCGAGCAGGGCCGTTTCCTGGCATAAGCAAACTAAGCGGCCGCTTAGGGCCACGCTGCTACTAGGGGGCCCCTAGACAGGCTCCCAGGTGGGCAAGAATAGGAATATAGTTGGTTATTATTAATATTATTGTTATTATTATTATTATCCTTATTATTATTATTGTCGTATTAATTAAAGTTTTTGTATGAGACAAATGTGATAAAACGGAGACAAACGAAACGTTTTGGTCGTTATGTGTAAATAACTATTGTGAGATCTTATTTCTATATTATTTAACTTTATTCTTACTATATGCTTATACTTTCCTAGATGCTTAATTTTTCTAGTATTGTAAAACATTATTTCACGAATTTACTAATTATTAAGAGATTTTGTAACACTTTAAAACCTAGGATTATTTTCGTTATGTTTTCAAGTTTATTAATTCTTTTCTCATCTTTTTCAGATAATGTGAATTTTGTTGGTTAAAACCTAAATGGTCTGATTATTTGAATGTATTTGATTAACGTTACAATTATAACAGTTATTATTATTACTATTATTATTATCATTATTATCATCATCATTATTATCATGATTATTATTATTTAGCAGATTAGTTGTGGTTAACTAGATGTGACTTCGTGCATCTTAGAAAATGAAACGACATTATCCATCAGGAGCTGAAAAACGGAAAAAGAAGAAAATAGAGGAGGAGAAGCTTTTCAGTAGCACAGGTGAGATGTGCCAGCACAAGTCGTAGCTAGGAACATATGTGAGGAAATGAATGTGGAGGCTGTGTTGAAGGAGAAGAGGCTCAGATCCACAAAAAAGCACTTTGCTTACGAAGCTCCTGACGAACCATTTACAGAAGCCTTAAAGAGGCTGGAAGTCAAATTTTTCAATGTGGTGGTGGATTGTGCCATCGGGTCAATAAATGAGAGATTCAAAACATTAGATGATGTGAGGGACATATTTGGGGTTCTCCTAAACTTCACCACAATGAACAAGGAAGACTTGTCCTGCAAGTGTGAAAAGCTCTCTAAGATACTGAGCTCTGGAGCTGACTCTGACATTGATGGAAGAGAACTGGCCCTCGAAATTAAGAACTTGCCGACTTTACCTTCACACAACATGACTGCATTGGAGCTTCTCTCCTTCATTCATCAGAAGCAACTGGAAGAACTATACCCCAATCTCTGGGTTGCACTAAGAATTGCCCGCACTCTACCTGTGACAGTAGCGTCAGCCGAGAGGAGCTTCTCTAAGATGAAGCTAATCAAGAACTACCTCAGATCATCAATGGGGCAGGATCGCCTCAGTGGCCTTGGCATCATAAGCATCAACCAGGACGTTGGCAGGGAGATTTCATATGATGATGTTATTGATGATTTCGCCCAGAAAAAATCTAGGAGACAAAAATTTTGAAGATACAAACTGTTTTGTATAACTGTTAGCTATTACAATGATTGTATCGTAGAGTTAGTAATTGTTTGGTAGTTGATAATTGCATTATTTTCTTATACATAGTTCTGTGTCATTTATTCTAAATAATGTATAAGCTAATTTTAAGGAATTTCATGAAGAGTATTGTTTCTGTTTGTCTTCTGAAAGTACATATTTGTTGTTTTGGACATAAATGTTTCATTGTGCTGAGGTGATGTAGTAAGGCGTGAGTTGGTGGATGGAGGGGTGGGGCCCCCTAATGGCTAGAAACAGCCCTGCCCTCGAGTGTGAATAATAATAAATAAGGGGCCATTCAATTATTACGTAAGTCAGGAGGGCCAGAAATTGGCACACCTCAAGACGGATGAATGCGGCCCATCGCCTTAACTCCGGATTATTACCAGTACCATCGGAAGTCGAACCTCTGACCTCGGTGTCCTCACTTCAATTATAGGGAAACGTTGTTACCCTCTAAGTTGCTGGCACCAACTTCCAATCTCTTAAGTAATAAGTGCTAACAGCAAGCGCATTTCATCGAATGTATTTTCGAAATATCAATTTCTAAACTTGACACTTTACAGCAAACGAAAATGGCGCCATTATCATTGGAGACATATTAAAAGACGCATCCAAGGTTCATTCGAGACACGCTTAAGACACGTTTGGGACACGTTTAAAACGTTTCAATAACCGTATGCATCGTGTTATCTTTATAGCTCCTAGTGCTAAAAGTGAACCGGGCCTAATTGACAAAGTATATACGAAGTTATGCGATGGAGAATGCGACATATACCCAATAGTCAATTTCACGTGATTTATTATTTACAATTCACATGATTCCTTTCTAATTTTATTAGTTTGTTTTTAGTTTTAGAATACAAATTTGATCTGCCAAATTCAGTTATCTAAAAATAAAAAAAGTTAAAAATTTAATAAACGAAGTAGAGACAATATATAGGGCCTATAAAATTTATACACTTGACTCTCGACCAACCACTGCTGAAAAAAGTTTCAAACTGAGCTAAAAAAATCTTAAAATTACAAAAAATACATCATGTTCGACTTTCAAAATAACTTGCACAATAATTATGTATTAGGTAAGAGTAGGGTAAAACAGGGTACTTAATGCTAAATTATTTTAAATCTTATATTCCTGCATCAAAATCTTTTTTTTTTCCGCTCACACAAGCAGTTAGCAACACTATAGTTAGTGTACGAATCTGTTTTCCCCAGAGGAGGGAGATATACCCATTTTCCCCGACTGGTAGTGTAAAATGGGGTACTTGGTAAAACTGTAGTTAAAACCGGTATTTATATATAGAAAAAAGAAATGCTTTGTGTATTTTATTTCAAACTGAATAACACTACAATGTCAAAAAACCTTAATAGGCCTATATAATAGTAACAGGTCGAATAGTTAATCAGGCCAGCAAGCTACTCTTGCAAATTTTACAACGAACTATATCGCAGAACGTTTCCAAAAATGATACATTTTCTACTGTGCGCACAAAAGTGTCTCCATTACAAGAGTTCCTCCTCCATACCGACGACACAGGGTTCAGAGCAATTAGAAACTGCATTCACAACTGGGTAGAAAAGCAGAAAAGGCGGATATCCTTTTTTTTTACCCTACCACTCCGTTTTGCCCCACTCTCCCCTACATAATGTTTCGGAAAAGATAATATTTACTACATTTTACTTACGAAAAGATTATGATAAGGACAAAGATGTAAAACCAAACGAACAGGTTGCCTCGACTTTGCATAGGTCAACTCACAAAAATACTAACACTGAATAAAAAATATCATATAATTTGTTAAACAACTAAATTTGATAATAAAAACAAAAATTTAATTATATCCGCAATTAACTAGTTTCTGGTAGTTATTATTATTATTATCATTGTTATTATTAAAAGATTAAATCATGTGCCGCAGTTAGGTATTGGTCAACACCCAAATAACTTTCCATGTGCAATATTTCCGCTCTTAAGAGTCGTTACATTTCTTCTTGGGAGAACTTGTCAACGCGTTTATATTGGTGTCAAATCTGTCAGAAGATCAATTTATAAAAAATCATTCAGATTCTTAACGTGACCCTATTCTTATAAATAATATACAAGTTACACCCATAAGGAAAATATTTATTTCAACGTTTTTCCTTTATATATACAGTATATATATATACACCTTTGGTATACCTTTGGTTAGCTTCCGCCCGAATTGTTCATTCTGACGAAGGTCAAGCTTTTCACCACCTTAGACCTACAGTTTAACGTGGAATCCGAACCACGCCCCACCAGCAGCCCAGCGTCTTAACCACTAGGCCACCCAGGGTACCCATTTATCTACCAACCACTTTCATTATTGTGTGGAAGGATAAATAGCTGGGTTTTGCTGCGCGCCGACTGCCGTCAACAAACTTCGATCCCGGGGCCGATGGATTCGTAGTCAGCGACGATAACCACTATACCACCGAGGCGCATATATACAGGGTGGTGCAAAAGTCTGGACCCATAGGCGGTTTATATGGAAAAAAAGTGTGGCCTGCAGGAAGTTTATTATGAAATAAAATTTAATTAACCATACACCAGTGACTAAATTATGTTAAATTTAACGTTCTAGTTCAGAATTTACAATAAGTGTTCGAATTGATGTCCATCTTCTTCCAAACACTTTTCTACTCGGTTGACACAAGACCTTTGCACATTTGTAAGCATAGTAATATTCGTTCTTATGGCTTCAATTTCTGTTGTGATGTTATCCTTTAGCGCTTGTATTGTTCTTGGTTTGTTAACGTAAACCACTGATTTAAGGTGTCCCCATAAGAAATAATCCAAAGGAGTCAAGTCTGGAGATCTGGGTGGCCATTCAATTGGCCCACGTCGTCCAATCCATTTCCCTGGAAATGTTTCATCTAAAAATTTGCGAACGACCTTTGCGAAATGTGGCGGAGCCCCATCCTGCTGAAACCACATAACTCTCCGATTTTGTAATGGTATTTCGTATAATCGAGGCATAAGGAAATTTGTTAACAAGTTAAGGTATGATTCACCCGTTACAGTGTCTGGGAAGAAATATGGACCAATTATCGTACCTCCCCACATAGCAAGCAGCCCATACCATAACTCTTGGCCTGTATTGCACGTGTCCTTCCTCAACCCAATGTAACCCAATATAAACAAAAATTAAATTATAAACACTATTATAAAAATCGAAAGATATTTTTTATATAGTAAATTGCCTATGGGTCCAGACTTTTGCACCACCCTGTGTGTATATATATATATAGATATATATATATATATATATACACTAGGGCTGGTCCTTGGATGCGAAGACACTATTTCGATAAAAAAAACGATAAAAAAATGATAACGAAAGCACAATATAAAGAAATAAATTCCGAAAACTTTTGGGCCACCCTAGTATATATATATATTATATATAAATGTGAATGCCCTTGACCGCAGAATACTGTAGATGAACAATTGAGAAGGATCCCACTCGATATGTTCAGAAGAACAAAGAGAATGCATAAATGTATCATAGTGGATGGAGAACTCTTTGAAGATTAAACTACAATTTAACAAAATATTTTAATGAATAAAATTCTTATTGATTTTTTGTTTGATTTGTTTCATCATTTGTTTCATCATCTGTATAATGTTCTTAACTAAATAGTTGTACTCTTATGTATAAAATCTTTAAAGACTTTTCTCCCACCCTGTGTATATTATATATATAATATATATATATATATATATAACCAGTGTGTGTGTGTGTAGGCAACTGGGCACAAGTGAGGTCCATCGTGTGATAATTGACAGAAGTAGCCGTTTTTCTTTTTGTGAGGTAATAATTTTGGTACGTTGGAACATTAAAAAATTATATTAAAAACTGTAGAGACATTTTTATAATCAGGAAAAAAAATGCTAGTCCTGATTAGGTTCGGTTACGCTAGATTCAGTTAAAAGTTTGGTTAGATTAGGTTAGGCTTGATTAGCGAGTACCTCACTATTTAATGACTTAACATACCCTTCACTTAACAAAATGCCTTTCGAGCTCTCGGTTACGTCCAAAACGTTTATCACGCCCTCCTCGGTTCGATGACACCAAAGTTAGGTTAGGTTAAATTAGATTTCAGTGACTAGTGACGTAGCTAAGGGGAACACGGAAGGGCAACTGCTCCCCCCCCCCGCGCTAAAAATGGCGCTAAAGCCAAAATTGAAATAATTAAGAACGTAAAAACAAATGTAAAAATATTGTAAAAATTTTAAAACTATATTTAATAATAAATTATGATAATAGAAAAGAATAAATTCGTTACATTTATTATATTTACAATATAATACAAGGTCAGTATTACTCTCCCCCCCACCCCCGACCTCGATAATTTCCTTGTCCCTCCAAAGTTAGAAGCCTATCTACGCGCCAGGTTTGATTATATATATATATATATATATATATATATATATATATATATATATGGTATATACAGGTGGCGCAAAAGTCGCGCATCATAGGAATTTTCAGTGTTGACTAGTATATTTTTTTTTTTTTTAGGTAGGGGATGGGTGCGAAGTTAACAATAAACGAGAGGGTGAGTTTGGTTTTAATGTATGGAATACCAGGTAAAACAAATCGATGAATCGGTACAGAATTTAATTCTGTACCGATTCATATATACACACACCACAATGTGTGTGTGTGTGTGTGTGAGAAAAATGTTAAACTGTTTAGTAACTGAAAACGTTATTAATATTGATAATAATAAATAGTAACACTTTTATTAATAAAAGTAAACACACACACAAATTTTTCTTACTTTTCCTATATTGTTTAATTTCGCAAAACTGAAATTTAATTTAGTGTACAGTTATTGGTAGTTTATTTAAAATGAAAGTAACATGTTTGTATATTGCGTTGCTTAGCGCAATAAACGTAAAGTTTACACGAGTATATTGTAGAACGCAGAGATAATGAATCACTGTCTCGGTTTTCTTGGCTCTCCGTATGAACAGTCTGGTTAAAGTGCCACTGAATCGTGCCGAGTATTTCCGCGAATTGGTGTACAAACTTTGCTGCAAAATCGGAGGAAAATTACGTAGCATACGTAAGCAGGGAGAAATTTCGCGGAAATGAGCGCGGTGATCTGAAGCTATTAAAGTTAGTAGGAGCAAACTTTTTTCCTATACTGTAGTAGTGTCGGTCTTCGAACGACAATCAAGGCGAGAGAGGTTGTCACTGTGACGTCACAACTTCTCCATACACGCGAAGCCATGGTCTTTGAACTATACGAGTCTCATTTGTTATATCGTAAATGAATATTTTTTGCCTGAAGATTGCGCATTATATCCGATTTCATTTATCTCGTAAAGAATTGGCAACTTTGATTTAGGACACGCAAAACGCCAAAGTCCAACCAAACATCCTACTTAGACTGATTTTTGCAAAGACAAAATGCAAATGGCGAAAAAGTTCATCTCTTTTGCAGTGATAAACATAATACAAACCTCTATGAAACAGTACACATACACACGCATTTATATATAAATTTGGAGAGAGAGAGAGAGAGAGAGAGAGAGAGAGAGAGAGAGAGAGAGAGAGAGAGAGAGAGAGAGAGAGAGAGAGAGAGAGGTAATTCACTTTGTTCAATGTACTTTTATGAGAACATTATACACGCAAAGAAATGAGATAAATCAGAAACCAACGTTTTGTTACAGTCACTCTTAACTTCAAGATAATTACATTTAGAAGAGTGAAAAAAAAAAAAAAGACATTTCTGTATAATGTTTACGAGAGAAGAGTCGAATATTCAAGTAATCCTTTCAGAGAGTAAGTTTTAAGATAAATGAGAAATGTCGGAGTTAATGAAGATGATGGAAATAGAATTTCTAAGTAAATAATCAAGTTGAGAGCTAAGAAAATAGTTTGTACGATTGGGCCACGTCGTTTAAAATAATAATAATAAAAATAATAATAATATTATTATCATTAATTACATAAACTTTGATAAATATTGCTTTGATTTACTGATTATATTTTATTTATGGAGATGAAACTGATGTTTTTTATAAAAGAACATTTTTTCTTTTTCATTTGTACTGAAATTCGTTGTTTGTAATAGATTTACTTGTCTTTTCATAACAACTCGGGTTGTTCCGTTTCTCATTTTACGTAAATAGACCGAGTTCCTTTTAGTTTCTCGCAGAGAGAGTGAGAATGTTTACTTATTCCGTGATTTGCTGATTGTAGTTTCCCGTTTTGTCAAAATGATGTTTGTTGCAATATGAACATGATGTGGCGTAGGACTATACTGTTCCTTTGGTGGATATGGTGGGGATACGCCCCACTTTTTTTTTTCTTTGATGGTTCATATTGTACTGAAAACCGCCGATATTTATCTGGACCATGAATATAAGAAAACTTGATGTGCGGTAGTTCTGCTGAGGTTGGGTTGTTTTCTGTGTTACTTCCTTCATCTTGTTTTTCAGCTTCTTTGAAGGGATTTTAAATTAAAAAAAAAAAGGAGGAGAAAAGTTTAAAAAAGATTTCAGTTATGCTTTGGAGTATGGCAGCTTGGCAAGACTCATAAAAAATGAGGATAGGACGACGATTTCTTTGTCAAGGTGAAATAATTCATTAGATAGTGAAGGTGTACATCCGAGTGTGTCACCTTTCTACAGATATAAGTGCCGATTCTGCTATTGTTTTTCGTATAAACTTCACGTAAGTCATAATACACTCGGAGTACTTCAAAGTAAAGTATACGATAATTTTGGAGAAACTAATTCTATATTGGTCACAAACTCTTAAAATTCTAATCTAATACTGTAAGGTACCGTTTATAGGTTAAAATACAATCAAGATTCAGAAAGCTTCCATATAGTGACGTGACGACATACAACATATCACATTTCACTCGTGGAAATTGTAATCTTTATTCTATTTTATATATTTAATTTTTCAATTTACGTATCACGTACCCCACCCCCCGAGCACCGCTTCCCCCCAACCCATAAAGACCTCGCGTTCATCGATACTTTTAAATATAGTTGGACGATGCGCCTATCAGATCCCCTATGTTTATTTTGATCCAAGAAGCGTGTGATCATTCTATAACGATCTAAAAGCAAAACATCTTTTTCTTAACTTAGTATAAACAAACGAAATAATAATAATAATAATGTTTTTAAGTAATCATATATATATATATTTATTATATTATCATCCATATATAATATGATTTAAGTGTATTTATTGTAAATTATAAATAATTCCAACCTCTGTCTGTTCTTATGTCAAAGCTTCACTTCTCCTCTTTGCCAACGTAATAAATTAAAAACATGAATCTCATTTCATTTATTTACAAAATTAAATTCATCAAATAAATCATCCTAAATGTATGTTGGAGCGTGCACTATATATATATATATATATATATATATGAATAGAAACGACGTAAATAGGGAGCGTCTCCCTATGTAGGAGAATTTCGATTTATGATTGATCGAGGTCCGTAGTGTAATGGTAGCGCATCCAACCGGCAATTGGAAGGCCCTGGGTTCGATTCCCCGGGCGGTTCGCCTCATTTTTCATTTATTCGTTATTTCTCTTCCCCGTGTGCAGAGACGCTCCTTATTTACGTCGTTTCTATTCATTTATATACTGCGTGGTCATTGCAGTTAAATGCATATATATATATATATATAATTTTTTTAAATTTATTTGCGAAGGCAAAAGGTTTAAATTCTTTGCTTACTGCGATATTATAAGACATTTAAATTTAAGAGGCTAGTTTACGAGATATAATGGCGAAACTATAAATATACATTTTTAGACTAGGTACAGTATATATTTACGTCTTTTAAAATTATATAGCGAAGGAACCACGCAAATTTATTGTTTACATCCCACTCTGAGCCATTCCTACTGACCTTTGAAATCCCTCTTCAATATAACTCAACTTAAATATAACCAAGTTTGAAGTGGGAAGCGACCACTCCATTCATTATAGGTCACATTGCTTATTATAGTCGTAGGCCCTGCATACGATATGCTTCTTCAAAAAAGGGGGAAAATATTTTATGACGGTATCCTTTAAATGAAAGATCTCTTTAATCTCTTCCGAAATGCGACCTATTGTTAATGGTTCATTTACTTAATGAGTGATGTGTAGATTTTAATGATACATTTTCTAAAAATGTTTTGGGATATAATACCCTTTCACTCACTGGGTACACAGTTGTGTAGCTGAAAAATAAACCATATTGATTTTTATATAACCACACAAAGGCAACTTTCTTTTTTACCCTATGTCATAATTCGTGAGCGAAAGGGTTAATTAATAAAAACAAAAGGTTTACCTCGCCTCGCGTGGTTTTGAAGAAATCTCTCTACTCGAAATTTGGTGGAAGATTTCCCAAGATTTTATCGGAAAGGAAATCTTTTTTTACCCGATATGAGAATGAATCTCAACTACATTCAAATTCGGAGAAAAACTCCAAAATTCTTATATTTATTATAAAATATTCTTGTGGTATAATGTACAGCGTAAAAGTTACCCGAAATGGGACTACACCTTAAGGTTCAAGAAATAATTTCATGTGTTGAATTCGAATATGAAATTTATAATGGTTATTAATCCTACAAATTTTTCTAAAAGGGGACAAAAATATTTGAATTTTAATATAAAAATTTCATAAAGAATTATTTTAAAATGGAACCAAACATCATAACCATTACTATTTGAAGAAGGCAGCCCATCTTCTTCACCAGTCTCGTTACGGGATCCTTGAGAGAAGGTTGCTGCTGTGCTTAAAAAAAATATATAAATTGGGATTTCAAATTTCTTTAACTTAAGTTTCCTCTATGATCTCTTGTTAAAATTATAAACTCTCGCTCGGTTTTCCCCGTCATTTTTTATCGTCTTAATTAAAATAAATCGGAAAATAGTGATAATTATCGTCATTTCCACTCTCTCGTCTCGTTTAAAAAAAATTTAAATGGCTGCAGGCTCGATGTCCCAGTTGAGAACCGGCCACATTTTACCCGTCTGCCATTTTATAGAATTTCGAAATTGGTGTAAAATAAGTATGTATTAAAATGAAAATGACGTAAAGAAAAGTAAATATGAATTAAAGACATTTTACGACACTGGAAAATTCACAAAATATTTATTACTATTATTAAGTTACGTAAAATATTCCATATTGACATTTTTAGAAAGTAGTTTTTGAACTTGATAATGCTGCCTTTCACTTATAGTTACAGAACTGATCTTTTACATAATACACAATTTCTCTTTAGACTCTGAACCTATTTTGTAACGTATGTGGTCTTGTCCAGAATGTTTTTGAATAAGTTCTACTCTTCAAAATATCTTTTGACCAAAATTTTACGTGCAACGACATTTGTTGAAGACTATTTTCAGTCGTTAACTTAAGAATATTTACCCTTAAAATGTGTGAGAATTCACCTTTACCTTAAATTAGTAATTTATTTGATGAACCGGATGTTACGATGAAATGCAAATTAAAGAGGATTGAGGGGGGAAATCCGATGACATTCATGTAAACTGTAAAAGAAAGCGAGTTTGTATTTTGTCTACCTTTTCATTTCGTAAAGGGAGCGTAACACTTGAACAGCATATTTAGATTAGAGAGTATTGTTACAATATATTAATGCCATATCAAATATTTAAATTATACAGAAAAAAAGGTGCTGGTTAAGTGTGCGGTCTACCTACGATTGGTTAGGTTTAATCATGATATTTTCGTTAAAACTAACGAAAATATCATGACTAAACCTAACCAATCGTCAAGGGCGATTGACAATGGGATGTAAACGAACAATTAGTAAACAAGATAAGAAGCTATAATTAAAAGGTAGACCGCCGAATCGTAGGTAGACCGCGCACTTAACCAGCACCGAAAAAAATATATGTATTGAAAAATATTGTAAATCTCTGTCATTTGCGTTCTTTTCTGACTAAAGATTTTTGTAAGAAAAAAAATAACCGCAGAATATAAATATTATTTAGTTATTTAATGTGGTTATTCGCAACTTTATTGGTTTGCATTTTGAGATTAAAGAGAAGCGTGTCCAGTTGTTTTAAGCAGTTATTAATTTCAACTTCTTCCTTAGCTCTCTTTCCTCCTACAACTTTTCATGAAGGTCACCCAATTTTCAAATTTTGTTCCAACTACGATGCACTTAACACCTGTCAAATAAATTAATATTTTAAAAGAAAACACGCATATACGCATGCGCATATACATAGAAAAAATATGTGTGTGTGTATATATATATACAGCTTCGGAAATATTTTGCCTAGAAACAATTTGTAAAAGCATAAAAAAATTACTCATTGGTAATATTGTGCTTCGAACATTCCATTCTTTTTTGGTGACGGAAATAAAATGTTAAAAACAAAACCCTTAAATCATTACTAATTAGTAATTTTTTATACGTTATAGAAATTTTGTTTCGAGGCGAACTTTTTTCCTAACCCGTACGTACGTAGTAAATAGCACGCCTAAGGTGACACGAATGTGCTTGTGATTGGAACGAGTACATTTGTTTTGCCTTAGTCGGGGAGGGAGAGAAACTCACGGTGCATCTTGTTCCTGAAGAATCATGCACTCGGACCTATACAGTAGTATGTAACTAGTGCAAACTAACGACATGGGTATAAAAATGGATATGTTATCTTCATTATGATAACGCAACATTGTTGCTCTGAGTGATGACGAGTCACGCGCGGGAGCCTCGTTTGTACGTTGACCCTCTATGTACTTGGCAATGATGCTGCAAGCTGCTCGTACTCTGACTAGGTGTATAGGCGCAGCGTTGCTTTGTGTAAAGCAGTGAAATTTTTTCTGAATCTCACTTAGGCCAACGTTAATGTAAAACGTCACGTCAATGTAAAATTACACGTGACGAATCGTCACGACCCAAGTCGTGAGTCGCGAGACGATACTGTATGCAGCCGGCCTTAAATTATTGACACACGTGTCTCGAGCATTGAAGATCTGTACACAAAATTAATATTAAATTAAAATTATTAAATTACGAGGATTTAATAGTTAAAATAAAACTCGCTTTTGTTGCTCACCAGACAGTTTTACTGACCGTGACTTTGTTGGCATTTTGTCCATTTTTATGAAATTTTGGGCATGAGCTACCCTTTGTCACGATGCCCAACGCAATAATGAACTTTTAAGTAGGCCTATTCGATTTTTACGGAAGTGACAACCAAGACCTAACTAAGCAATAGTGGTGGTCATTTCTTTATATAGTACGAGGGTGACCAACCGGTCGATTATGAAGCACTTTCGAGTCGATCTCGTTTAAAAAATTAGCATTTCCCCCAAACTGCAATAACTATAAACTATCAAACCAAACGCACGTAATGACTCATAATTTACGACTAATTATCCGAATCTAATTTTTTATCAAAATTTTAAAAATGACTACTTCAACGCATCCTCTTTTTGAAAAGTTGGCAATTTAGTCTTTTCTTATAATTTAGCATGATAAGAATAATGAGGTGGAAGAGTGAGTGCAATTGTAAGGTGTGTAAGCGGGAAGAGGCGAGGGTGGAAGGCAGTTGAATATGGGCAGGACTAGGTAAGTCACTCTTCCTGTACAAAGTTAAAGAGTAGCTCAGTGCAAAACGCAAATATTAGAAGATGACGTGTGAAGCAATTTTGTTATCAGTATTAGCTATATATGGTCTCAAACATACTTGCAAAACAGTTTCATTAGAAGGTCGACTGAAGTCAAACTGGTCACCCGAAGAGAGCGTGCAGTAGCAGATCTAATTATAAGAAGCCCTCCTATCTGGGTAAATTTCAGCACTCTAACTGACTTACGGTGTAAAGGTTTTAATTCTGACATTTCTCTGCGTGATTTGCTTTCTTTGATTTATAATCATAAGGACTATCGATATTTTTAGCGAGTCTCTAAAATTCTCCTTTTAGTGAATTACAGTAGCAAATCCGTATTGATAAATATTAAAATATATATTTATCAAAAAACCACTTATATATAACCCAGTGGTGGTTCCATTATTCCTATCAAATCATAGCAAAGAAGGGTAATGAATAAATGCTGTCTGAGAAGTACACATCTGCATGTAGGCGACACGTCCACGCGAGTTTTATTTTGCCTCTTTCATCTTTTTCATCTTATAGAATATAGATGTACCATAAATTCAGTGTTTATTACTTTCGTTGTCATTGTGGAACAGTGTTTATTCATGCCTTCATTTGCACATTTGGATGACAGATTGCTTAAAGTGAAAGTAGAAATGATAGAGTGAATATATTTTAAGGAAATGACCACTGTCGCACCCTTGTATATAATGTGAAGAATCACACACACACACACACATTATACTACACAAATGCATATTTTAGTGATATTTAAAAAAATATAAAAACGACTTATGAAAGAAAAGAGTTTGAGGTTCCAAATGAATTGTATACTTTCGCTCGTGTTAAGGTATAGTGGAGGAGGTTCTATGAGAAAGTTTAGAGAAACTGGGTGGTGGTTTTTTTTACCATATACAATGATTATTTTTTCGAATTTCACCCACGTCAGGATTTAAAAAAAAAAAAACTAAGTCACTTGAGTCGTCCTTTATGCTTCATCAGCTTTTCCACACCCTCTGATTTATTTTAGATTAGGTTAGGTTAATCTGAATTAACCAAACATAACCTCAGAAAAGTAGGTCGTACAAGAAAATCCGACCTAAATGGTTAAAAACATGGCTTACTGTTGAGGATATATATATATATATATATGTCGGAGGTATCATCGTGCGCTGACCGTTTTGAGATACGAGAACCTCTAGAGCCAGTGAGGCACAAACCCTGGCCCGCGGGCCAAATGTGGCCCCCACGGGTCTTTTCAATTCACATTTTTCACATGAAAAGGGTAGCTACCCAAAGAAAAATCTGAAATATTACCCCTGGTTATAAAAATGCATATTTATAAAAAATAGAATATCTATATATCTGGCCCCTACATATAAAACAGATGGTTGGTTTGGCCCTCACATCAAAAAAGTTTGTGCACCACTGCTCTAGACAGTGATTCCCAACGTGGGGCGCACGCCCCACAGGGGGGCAATTTGAATATTTTGGGGGGAAATTTGAAAATGCTACAATAAAATTTATACATAATAATTTTTATAAGTAAATATATTTTAAAATTTCAATAACATATAATTATTTTTATTTGCAACATTTTTACACGACAACAATTTCATAATTTACTTAACAGGTTGATTCAAAGACAAA
Source organism: Bathynomus jamesi (assembly GCA_023014485.1). NCBI lineage: Eukaryota > Metazoa > Arthropoda > Malacostraca > Isopoda > Cirolanidae > Bathynomus > Bathynomus jamesi. The sequence goes on from JAJOZX010002567.1 coordinate 33,244, forward strand.
GATATTTGGCTTCATTACATTTCTGGAATTATGTCAAAAGAATATTTCTGCAAGAAAATATACCGTTATATTGGCTAAATAATTGTGAGGTAACTGATGATGCTTTACTTGTCATTGTGGATCATTTGAAAATACTGGCCTGTGATTTAAATTACAGATTTTCTGATTTAAAAGAAATGAGTTTTCCATCTTGGCTAACTCAGCCATTGCTAGTGGACCTATCTGAGTGGGCATGAAGTACCAAGAAGAACTGACTGAAATACAAAATGATGAGTCTGTTAAAACTATATTCAAAGTAAAAGGAACCATGATGTGGCTCTGTGATGAGACCAAGACTAAATACCCAAATTCACTCGTTTGGCGAGAGAGCTACCTACTGTTACCATTCCCATCTTCATATTTGGTGGAATGTGGTTTTAGTGCTGTAAGTGACTTACTACAGAAAAAAAGAACGACTGGATATCACAAAACGAGGAGACTTAAGACTGAAGCTAACTAAGTTAGTGCCTGAAATCAAAACCATTTGTAGTAAACATCAAGCTCAAGGATCTCACTAACTTGAGATTATCAAACTTTGAATTTGCTGTATTTTTACCTAATATTGTGAATTTAAAGTGGTATTATTGATTAAATTACTTTTTTGTGAATTTAAAATTGCAACTTTTCAACTGAGAAGTTTTATTTCAAGGAAATAATATAGTTAGCTTCAATCTCAAGTTTCTTGACTCATATTTAATGTAACTCATATTAAATGTACTCATATTATTGTAAATTTTAAATAATACCTTTTCAACACCAAATTTGTTTTTATATTAACGGGGGGCATCAAATTTTTTGAGGTGTCGAGGTGGGGCATGGCGCAAAAAAGGTTGGGAACCACTGCTGAGTCTAGTACATAGATTCTCAACCTTTTTAACTCAGTTTCCCCCTAGCACTCTTCAGGCTAATTATTCCCGTCCCCCACCTACAAAAAAATTATACTAAAAAGATACATATTTGAGAATTGGTCGTTTATTTTTTTACGCTATAAATAATAGAAATAGAGAGTAAAATATTAATAAACATACAATGAGAAGACACCTTGTTTTCTTTGGACTAAATCCTTATTACGAGGCTCAGTACAGCTGAGAGAGACTCGAGCATCCAGCTCTACATTCAATCCGTTTCCAAGTTTCGTTTGAATAACATCAATTTGGCTAAATGCAGCCTCACATTCCAATGTTGTCGGGAAAGCCACAAACACTGAAATCGCTTTCTTAAAACAAGAGAGGATATTCCCACAAACGGCGTATCCAGAAAGACAATTTTTTTGAATTCCACCTGAAGAGTAGAATTCGCTCGGAGAACTATGGACTCTTCCTTCATTTTGAAGTCGTCATCATCATAAATAAGGTCAATAATACTTTGAAGCTCCCTTTCACCCCCTTGGAAATCGTCAAGTTCCCACCCCCCCCAATCTCCCCAGGTTGGGAACCTATGCTCTAGTATAATGCGACTAAGAATCAAGAACTCAAAAATGAGTACTTTCTTTTCAAGATACGTTAAACGTGTACAGACTGAGCGGCAGAGGGAGTATTTTATTCTGTCAAGGATTCAACCTTATGAACTAAAATTTTTATACGGTCGTCTACTGGTCTATAAAATTTTAGTCACAGACAGATGACTGCAAATACATCACGAAAGAACTTAAAATAAGTCAGATTACTGTCTAAGAAAATTTGATGAGGGCTAAGTAGTCGTAGTTGTGTTTGGATGATCGATGAATACAGCTTAAAACCACTGAAGTATTTACAGAAACGACAAGTGCCATCATTAGTCATTAATATCATTGTCACAAAAAAGGACACACACACACACACACACACGTTTATGTATGTGTGTATTCATCTCATATATATATATATATATATATTATAGGCATCATTCAACAACGACGTGACCATTTTTGGACACTTATTGGATACCCCCCATCCCAACCCAAGTGATCGTTTGTAAATTCCGACGTAGCACCCCTAATTAACTCCATGGTATTTGTGCGCCTCCCCCCGCCCCATGATGGGGATGACAGACGCAAGTGGCCTTGAAATGCCAAATGAACTACTTGTAGAACTTCCATCGGAAACACCAGTGATCCCAAATGATTCTAGGGATCAAGTCTGGGATGATGATGAGTGATGTCATATATATATATATATATATATATATATATGTTTCAAACAAAATTATATTCTTTGCGGTCATGTAGTCTTTCCATCTATACCCACCCACCACCGACCCGTTGTAGTAAATGGTAGCCTTTCTGAGTACAACTTTCAGCTCCCCTCCCCTCGAGCGGTCACATAATTGTTGAATGATGCCATATATATATATATATATATATATATATATATATATATATATAATTCTTTTAGTAAATTAATACTTTAAAAATAATGAAAAGAATTTGAGTGAAGAAAATCAAATACGAAAATAAACAAATTATATTGAACAAAGTATGCCCATCATTTTAACCAATTTGTCTCTATCTTGAAACAGTTTTTAGTGATAACACTGCTTGAACTCATCATCAACATTGAATATCGAATAATCAAACCTATTTTTAGTCTTGGCATTGTCCTTCTTCGAATACTTTTGATGGAACAGGTTTGAAAAACTTAAAATTTATTTCTTATTTATGGTTAATTTGATGAAAATATTCATCAAATAATGAAACGCTTCGATTAACCAGCCAAGAGTAAGGCCGGCCGCACGCGGGATCGTCTCGCGACCCACGACTGACGACTCTGGTCGTGAAGATTTGAATCGCGTTTGATTTTACATCGACAGAATGGGAGCCCCGCACACTGCAGCGGACCTAGGGTGGCCAGACGTCCGGCTTTAGGCGGACAGTCCGCCTTTTGAGCACTCTGTCCTTAGGGTGGCCATTTCCAAATTTTCAAAAAAGGACACTGCGTATGTGGCCGTACGTTAACATATATATATATATATATGTTAACGTACGGCCACATACGCAGTGTCCTCCTTTTTAAATGGCCACCCTAGCGAACCGCGAGGCGATTATGGCCGCTGCAGTTTGCGGGGTTCTATTCTGTCAATGTAAAATCACACGCGACTCGAGTCGTCAGTCGTGAGTAGCAAGACGATCCTGCGTGCGGCGGCCTAATAAGTATTTTGAAGATAATTTTCAAGGTTTTCTTAAATTAAAACCGATTTACCACTTTTTGCCTTCACTTTCCGTATGTGCAGCTGTATGTCCGTATAGTTTAGGAAAAAAATTCGCATAGAAATCTAGTTTCTAAAATGAATAAAAAAAAATGATTAAGTAATGATTCAGGTTTTGTTTTTGAAATTTTGTTGGTGTCTCACCAAACAGGATATCTAGAGAAAAGATAATGTTACAAATTCGTATTTTTTTATCCTTTTTAGGCGAACTTTTTTCAGAAACTGTACACGAACTTTTCGATATTATCATTAAGTCTGTCACGCGAAAGGAGTAGTCTTATCTCGTGCATGGCAAATTTTTAAGATGATCATCGCGTCTGAATTATTTATAGGGCCTATAATACGTCATCTTTTAGAGTCGGAGAATAACTCAAAGCCAAAATATAACGCAAAACACATTGTTCACCATTTGTATTCTTTCGTTTCAAGATGGTAAAATTTTCCCATTTAAATTTGTCTGCTAATGAAGGAAATAAGAGGTAGAATTGCGTTTAGAAAAAAGAAAAAAAAGCAAAGCAAACAAACGCCTTTTCATTCGTTGAATTCTGATAGCCATTTTTTTTTAATGATAAATAATAAAAATTTTCGTCTTTATTTTAGAAAATATAAAGACATGATGATGATATATCAACATCTGTCCCACAAACAGCATTTTCTCCCCAACAAAAATTCCGTCCTGAGCTGGGGATGCCGTTTTCAAAAGGAGTCTGTCTGATAACATATCCAGATAAAAGATGCGAAGGTTCTTTCCTATATACATTTAAGGCTCAAGGAAACAGAAATAAACAATAAAAATAACCAGTATTATATATATATATATATATATATATATATAAACTCGGAACCTTGAAACTAAATATTTTCTTTTTTCCGCATTGTTCTCAAAAATTGGCATTTTCCACAAGTAGTCTCTCATTTGATCGTAAGAGAGCGCCGAAGACGTTCTTTAGTAATGGTGTCAACCACTTTTTGTGGTTATTTTAGCACCACTTCTTTCGTTTCTCCTAATGAATCTCTACTGCATACAAAACGTCTCATATTTTAGTGTTAAAAATGTCTATGTAGCTATAAATGCATAGTGATGTGTGTGTGTGTGTGTATCTTGCGGGTCGCACACATAAATACAGATGCATACATACACACGATATATATATATATATATATATATATATAGTGTTACGTAAGAGAACAGTTGCTTACTTACCTTTAGCTCAATCATAGATTTTTTTTTTATATTATTTCATCGCAATTAAACTTCAATTTCTGTATTTTTAATAATTTTTTAAACATTTTTATATTAAACAACCAACTAACTTCTTTACATCCATCTAGAAATTTTAATTAAATTAACATTTATAATGATTTATTTTAGAACCATTTAGAACTTTTCTTCTATTGAGAGAACCTTTTTGAACTAAATCACACTTACACCAATACACTGCTACGTAATCACTGCCTTCAACTATATCCCCCAACTGCTTAGCGTTGACCTCTTCGATCACATCCTCCTTTTTAGCATTCACTCCGAACGAGGTTAATTGACCTCCCAAAGCCAAAAGGGCGAGGAGGCACAGTAGCAGTCTTTGCAGAGGCATTTTGGAGGTCATGGCAACAGGAGCAGCAGCAGTAGCGGCAATCTCTGTGACATGAGGGGAAACGGGTGCCTCTCAAAGCAAGGAGAAACGCGACTGAAATATAGCCACCAACCCGTGTCTTGGACCTCGCTTCGAATGAGACTAAAATAAGCCTAGCTGAGGCGGGTACAGCGCCCCCTATGGGAAATCTACCAAATCAGCGTAAAGTCCAACGATTGTTATATTTTAATCATGACCATTTTATGACATAGTTTCTGTGATCTTCATCACTTTTATTTCTTAATTTTCCTTAAGCTATATTAAGACCTAGTTTCACGAATATGAAACTATTCTACGCTTAATCATTCGTGATGGAAATGAGACAATAAAAAAAATTAATATTGTACAAATGAATGTAGAAAAACGCCTGATTATGCTGTCCAGTTTTATAAATTAAGACTGACAGACAATGCACAAAGCTTTATAAATTAAGACTGATAGACAATGCACAAACAACACCTAAATAACAAACCTAAGTGCGGACAAAACCAACATCAAATAATGGTGAACTTTTCTTAAAGAAAACGAAAACAAATAATCTCTACTACAATGCATTTGAAATAAATATTGAAAAATCTTTGAACTATATCAAATTAAAATTTAAAAAAAAATCTTCACAGGGGGGTAAAACTTTAACTAGCTATGCTCCGAAATGGCACAGTGCCAGTGAATTCTAAAAAGCAACGTTGGCTACTAAAACCATACGAGAACAAGTAACGGCTGAAGAATAAATGCCATTTTTCCTTGCTTTTACTGATAGTCGTTAATGAAAGGTAAACTATTCTATATCTGCTATTTGATTTGGATCAATAATTCGTCAACAAAACCCGATTGTTATTGTGTAACGATTACACACACACACACCACAGTGGTTATCTTCCGGAACCGCGACATCTCTAAATTTTTCAATATGAATGGCAACTTTTAGCTTAAATTAAATGACCTAACTTAACTTTTATTTCTTCTCTTTACTCATATTTGATGAATAACTTCAAATAAAAAAAGTGAAAATTTGGCGACGGAGCTGATGTCGCTATACGCATGCTCGTATCACGATGATTTCTGTGCGCATACTAAAGATTGTCGCAGTTTCGTAGAGTGGCCAAGTATATATATATATATATACACACACACACATATATATATGGTGTAGTGGTTAGTGTCGCTGACTTCGAATCCATCGGCCCCGCGATCGAGACTGGTCACGGCAGGCGGTGCGCAGCAAACCCAGCTGTTCATCCTTCCACACAATAAAAAAATTGGTTGGTAGATAAATGGGTACCCTAGGTAACCTAGTAGTTAAGACGCTGGGTTGCTGGTGGGGCGTGGTTCGGATTCCACGTTAAACTGTGGGTCTAAGGTGGAGTGACAAGCTTGACCTTCATCAGAATGAACAATTCGGGCGGAAGCTAAACCAAGGTGTGTATATAGTGCGCCTCGGTAGTGTAGTGGTTAGCATCGCTGACTACTAATCCACAGGCCGCGGATTCGATTCCCGGCGAAAGCAGGCAGCGCGCAGTTTACCCAGCTGTTCTCATCCTCCCAGAAAAAATAGGTTGGTAGATAAATGGGTGGCCTAGTGATCAAGACGCTGAGCTACTGATCGAAGGTCATGAGATCGAGTCCTGGCAAGGATTTTGTAATTTCTGGACCACCCGTGGTAGGGTCGTGGTTCGGATTCCACGTTAAACTGTAGGTCCAAGGTGGAACATAACGCTTGACCTTTGTCAGATTGAAAAATTCGGGCGGAAGCAAAACTAAGGTTAAATAAATAAAAAAAAATATATATATATCAAAGTTAAGCTATGTTAATGGAATCCAAACTATTATGGTTTATGTTTATATTTATTTAAATAAAACCTAATAAATTTTAGTTAACGTAAAATTCATTAAGTTTTATAATAGGCGAAACTTTCGAAGTTTGAAGTAAAATCTTGATTGAAAGATTCAATAAATTTATCCACTAAAATTAAAATAATTCTACAATAGATAACTTTTTCGAATTATTTTTAAAATTTGAAGAATGCGTACAAGTGAACTGTACGCAATATACTACATATTTGACCCTCCATATATTTGGCAATGATGCTGCGAGTTGCTCCTACCCTGAATGAGTGTTTGATCGGAGCGATGCTTTGTAAAAAAAATACAGCGAAGCCTTTATTTTCTATCTACGACTTAATCTAAAATCATCTGTCTAAAACACTGAATAGACACTGTATATGGGTATTGGGTATGTTGAAGGTATCTTTCTTCTTTTGTTTGAGTGGATTTGTTTTAGATAGTACACTTTTCCTTATACTTAATTAACTTTTGGACCACCCTGTATATATATATATATATTCAAAAGTTTGGAAGCGTAACTGAAAAAGGGTATAATGGTATAAGGTCGTGTATGGTACAGTGACGTTCATAAATATTCGTACAGAGAAATATTTCCGTTATATTCGTCCTTATCTCTTGTACCATGCATAAGATAGTTAGGAAAAGTTTACAGTTCGTTTGGAAAAATTAACAAATAAAAAAATTAGTTTAACTCCAACGTATAATGTAAAACAAAGACTTGAGGAAAATAAACAAAAAAAAGTTAAAATGCAAAATTTTCGTACATTTATTTACAAAATTATTTAACACTGTGTGATCACTTTAGATTTGGAGAATTTAAAATTGTTATCAGGAGTTGGCTGGTTCTTGATTAGAGACTGTTGGCAATTTTAAATTCTAGAATTTTCTCTGTGAATCTCCATGGAAGGCGAATGACTGTACGAGCCATTAAGCAATGGGTCGTCGCGGTAAAGAGCTAGCTGTCCACAGATCTTAACAGATCTGCTATTGGTGCACACGAGTTTGGAGTTATAGGAAGATAGGAAAAGAACTTTGAATTCCACTTACGAGAGCTGATGCAGTTATAAAGAAATGGAAAGGCTTTGGAACAATCAAAACTCTGCCAAAGTGTGGACGACCTTACAATATTTAAGAATGTACGGTTTGACCGGTTGAAAGAATGGCTGCTGCGAATCCACGAATGAATGCGGATGATATTATTTGCCAAACATTAAGACTGTCTAAGATTGCTGTCCATCCCTCTACTGTATGTCGTACATTGAGAAAGAATGGTCTGCATGGAAGAGACGCACCAAGAAAACCTCTCTTATAAAAAGCGCACAAAGAAGCTCGTTTAAATATGCCAAGGATCATCAAAGTGATAGCTTTGCATTCTGGAAGAAAGTTCTCTGGATATACGAGACAAAAATTGAATTATTTTGAAACAACGAACGACGGTATGTTTGCAGAAAATCAAATAGTGCATTCGAGGAAAAAACATTCTTCCTACTGTTAAACATGGTGGCAGTAGTTTGCTTCTTTTGGGACGCTTTAGTGCTTCTGTTCCAGAAAAGTTTGTTGTCATCGATGAAATACAGTATTGAATTCAAAGAAATATTAGTAAATTTTAGAAGAAAATATTTTGCCTTCAGTTCGGGAGTTGCGAATGGGTCGCAACCGGGTACTGCAACAAGATAATGAGCCAAAACATAAAATTAAAAGCACCATGAAATGACTTCAGTAAAAGAAATTCAAGCTTCTCGAATGGCCCGCTCAACGCCCAGATCTCAATTTAATCCAAAATTTATAGTTTAATTTGTAAAAAGCTAACCGCAAGAGAAACCCTTAGAATTTGAATGAATTGCAACAATTTTCTTTAGAAGAATAGGCTAAAATTTCTACTGAAAGATGTTGAAACCTTGTAGAAAAATACCCCAAAACGAATCATTGAAGCCATTCAAGCAAAAGATGGACACACAAAGCATTAAATAATTTTGCAAGAAAATGTATGAAAACTTTTGTATTACCTTTTTTATTTCCTTCAATTTTTTTGATATTTTACACTATGTGTTAGAGTTAAACTCATTTTTCTATTTGTTAATTTTTTCCAACCGAACGGTAAACTTTTCATAATTATCCTATGCATGGTGCAAAAGATCGGGACGAATGTAACTGAAATATTTCTCTGTACGAATACTTATGAGCGCCACTGTACATTTTGAATGAGGCAGTAGAGTATAAAACACGTACAAATATTGGGTAATTTTTTAAACACCCGACCTTTTAAAGGTTTGTATTTTTTTTTATTAACTGAAATAAAAGCATTAAAATTTTACTGTACCTTCTCTACGCATGGAGAATTAATCCCCTAGTGCAAAATACACTGTATGCGATGTCCTCAGCTCATGATATTTACACTTCACTTTCAGCGGAAGAGTCCCGTCAAACAAATTTTTTGTGGTTTATGATAAAGGAATATCATGACACCAACATCACCAGATCTAGATCTAAATCCCTGTCACTATTATCTTTGCGGTTATTTAAAAGACAGTGTTTAGACAGAATCCACTGGCCATAGAAGAAGTTAAAACATCAACTGAACAAGAAATTTCTCAGATTTCCACAAATATTTGCCCAGAGTACTGTAAAATTTTGTTGTTCGTGTACAGAGTTAATGAGCTGAGAGGACATCATACAGAGCATGTTTTGCACTAGGGACTAATCCCCCTTGTGTAGAGAGAGTACAGTAAAAATTTCATGCTTTTATTTCAGTTAATAAAAAATATGAACCTTTCAAAGTGTCAGTTGTTTAAAAAAAATCATCCGATATTTTGATGAATACATATACAAAGATATACACGGGGTGGTGCATAACCTTTATCAGAGGTCTGCAGAAGAATTAGTGATTGATATATTATATTTGATAGTTTTACATTCCAATATGACGCATTTTATATTTTAGGAAGAAATCTGAACTATGCCAAATGTGCTGAATGACAGCGAGGACCAGAGATTTATCGATCGGATACGAGCCAACGCATTCCGTGAAGCAATGGAAGCAGGAACAACATTTATCAATCGAAAGTGGATTGCTGAAAGGTTGAGACGAAGTGAATGGTGGGTTGCCATAAACAGGGAAAATGGTTACGATAACTGCTTTACTGAATTTGGGGAAAGGGGACAAAAAAAACCCGGCACAAGAGGGCAAAGCAATCATTGATGCGAACAATGGAAAACGGCGACGAAGCAATTGGAGCGTCGCCAGAGAGATACTGTTGGCTTGAAACCCTTTCATATTCAACCAAAACCAATGTAAACAGTTTTGAACATCGAAGATCGAATGTGATTTTGTGATTATCTGGAGGATTGGGAGGAGAAAGATTTTTTGCATCTTGCGCCGAGTGATGAGTTCTTCGTTTGGACTGTTCGGAAATCGAATTATCAAAATGATCGGACATGGTCCCTCTGCCCTCTTCGACACTTCTTGGTAATGTTCATCGTCATGAATGTCGTCGACTAAGAGGGACCATGACTTTGATATGATTCAGATAATTCAGACGTGTGATATAACGTCACCATATGTGAAGAAAAGCAAAGGTGCCTTTTTAAAAAATTATTTTCAATGCATTTAAAATTAGATATTATCTAAAATGTCAGTTTGTGTGGTTACAATCCGCAACAACAATACCAAAGGAGTTAAAAATAAAAGTGATGTTTTGTATCATTACTTTCCAAGAGTCGAGAGAAGAGAAAGATTTAAATAAAAACAAACAAAAAACAAAGTATTTACCCAAAATACTTTATAGGTCTATTAGTACTAGTATGTATTCTCAACATACTTCCTATTGACTGTGTTATGGACTTCAAAGGAAATTGCTTTGATTACTACTAAAATTATGAAAAACATACCATTCCTACTGTTAATTTATCCCGATTATTACGAAGGCAAGAAGAATCAACGAAAAGTATAACTTTATATACACAGTTTCCCAAATATGTTCATTTGGAAAGATGAAATTTCTACAAAACAAAAATTTACTATTCGGTTTTGCTTTTGAAATTTTATTACCATCACCAAAAATTAAAATATCTAAAGAAAACAGAATATTACCAATTAGTAATTTCCATTTTTTTTTCCCGAATTGTACATTTGGCCTTACGATTATCTTAGGCCTACGTTATGTTATATGTTATATTAAGGGCTTATATTATATTAGGGGCTGCCTCCCTTATGGACTTGAACACCTCACACGACTGTGAACTAGTGTAGCCTAATAATGAGTTAATTTTATTAAGTAGGCCTGCAGGCTTAAACTAAAAAGCTTTGAGCCTAAGTTAAATAAGTGTTAAAACTATATGGTATACAGCAAATTCTTTAATTAATTAAGGTAAGTTACCGTGTAAGCGGGTAGGCCTAGTTATTGCGGAGACTTTGGCATCACAAATGCTATTTAAAATAGGGCATATAATGTCTGTGTTCCTTGCACTATGGAGACGAGTTTCTGCCAATAAAATGCTTTACTTAGGTCTGTATGACCTGATATTAGTTAAACTAAAGCGTACCTATATCTAATGTTCTAGGCCTAGTCAGTCTACCGCATTAAAACATGTAAATTCATACGAAAGAGATATGGACAAAACTTGCTATCTATTTCAACTCGAGAGACATTTAGATTTCAAAGGCAGTTTCACAAATTTCAAGTAACTTACCTGGCTTTAGATGTTACTAAAGCTCAAAATTTTGATGGCTGCATTTTGTAAATTTAATGACCAATGTGATTTTTTGGATGTCAAAAAGAGTACGAAATTTCTTGGAAACATGTAGAGTCGTAGACACTTCGGTTAATAGATAAACATAGCCTACTTTTTTTCACTTAAACTACAGTTCTAGGCTACTAGACCTATAGTTAAGTATACACTTAACTACCTAATCGTAATCCAGGTAAACCTATAACTTGTTTAACACGGATGACTAACTTCAGGCATCCTAAACAGATTTAGGATGCTACAGCAGTCTAAAATTAATTAGTATAGACCTAGTTAATTTAGGAGATATTTAATATTTCTTTCTACAACTGGGTTCTATTTCCAAATAATAAGAGTAAGGTTGAAATGCAATGTTCAAATACTAACGTAAACGTTTCTTGTAATTTAAGTGTCGATGTATAAATTAGCAACACGAACATACCATATTTTTAATAATAAATTGCTTCTTAAATTATAAATTTCAATATTTATATTCTTTTTCATTTGACTGAACATTTTAAACATTACAGCCATCGATGTAATATGATGGGGAGTTTTTCCGTCTTAACCGTGAGTCTAGGTAACTATATAGGTTATTATACAAGCTTTGATCCATCCTCAGAGGGACGGGTGGATGACTGTAAAGCTTTATTGGAGGAGTATCAACGAAATGTGGCTACATCTCCCCTCCACAGCAGTAAACTAGAAGATACACCTGGACCTCGGAAGAAATAAATTAAGTGATTGATTGATTGATTGATCAGTGAGGTATATGAAGACCTCAAAAGATAATGAGAAACGGACTGCACAACAGAACTAGTATTAAAAATTAATCCATCCAGAGAAAACAATCGGAGGCTTTTTCTGACTGGGGGTTGATTCGTCTGACTTCCTTCAGATTTGAAGGGTCATTGAGACAGCCATCATCTGTAGGTCAAAATCTAATATTTGGAATTCAGTTTTCCCAATTTCATTCCTCCGATACAGTCTATGCGTAGGTTTCACTTTTTTGATTACCTGAAGACGCGACAATTAACCATTAACACCAAATATGGGTACTTATATTTAAAGGATAGAGTAGTAGTAATAAATATCAACCCATTCTCTCCTGAATTTTCTTCTTTTTCTCCATTTCTCGCACAATTTTAGTGTTGCCATAGCATTTATAGGCTAGTGAATTTTTAAAAAATTAAATTAAAAAAATTAAAACATTCGTTCATATTACTTGACCGAGATTGTGACCTATATTAAGTTTTAATTATTTTCTCTTCAAGATGGCAATTTAATGACCCATATCAATAACTTATTAATTTTATTTATAGATTCTGGTCCGCTATTTTCGTTTCAAATCAGTCTTAACTTAAATATGTCAGTTCGTTCGCCTCTTTCTCCGTTTAGAGAAAATGGATGTTTTCTGTTGCGTTGGAGAAATACCCGTGGGCATCAATAAATCAAATCTACAATCTGCTTATGGCACTTCACTGATTTACTTTTGGCTGACGACAGGCTGTTTTATTTAGAAAAGCCCCCGAACACCAAAGGGTTAATATCCACACCCATGTTACTGAAACAAAGAGGACAAGGAATAAATGAGTTAACTTGTACGGTTTCTTTACTTATTTTATTTTTTTTGTGGTGGGTGGGTGGATTAACCTCCGTAATAGCAAAGGTCATATGACATGGTTCCAAACAATGGGTAACTACAGCATCTAAACGCGGAGGACAGTTCCCCATCCAACTACTTTCCAGACCTAATGTCGCTTAACTTCGCTGATCGACGGGAAGCGGTGTTGTGACAAATGGCTACGACACAGCCCGACTGCACACCATCATCAGATACACGTACGATATAGAAACGTACCGAAAAAAGAATGAAATGGAGCAAACTTAGAGAAGGGTGGAAAATATAGAAAATAAGTAGGGTGGGCGGAAAGTAGCTCCCTATTTTGGATTGGTAAAAAAATACGTATATTATCCATTTATTTCAGAAGAAATAATATGAAAAGGTAGGCATACATGGTAGGTTTTCTCTAAAATTCAATGTGGGCTCCAACTCTTTCCACCAGCTTCTGGAGCCGCCCAGGAATGGCGTCCACTGACTTTAGCAGGAACTCCGGCGGGATGGAGGACATGACTTCCCGAATTCGGTCCTCCAGTTCTTCCAATGTCCTCGGTTTGGTGCGGTAGACTTCTTCCTTTACCCACCCCAAAGAAAGAAGTCGCACGGTGTCAAGTCGGGGCTCCATGCGAATGTCGCAGTCCTCGTCCGAGAGAGATTGGCAGTAATGCGGCTTCCACGCACGCCAGTTCAGCTCCTTCTTCAGCACAGTTCGCACTGAGTAGCGGGAGAGTCCACTTTCCCGAGCTGCCTGGCGAGTTGACTTTCGTGGACTCCGTGCGAACATTTCCTGAACTGCCTGCACCGTCTCCTGGGCCCTGGATGTCGAAGGGCGACCACATCTTCGAACATCTGCCACAGACCCCGTGGTCATGAGCTTCGAGTGGCAGTTCTTGATTGTTTTCGGGTCCACTTGGGCACGTGGTCCGTGAATGGCCCGCCACCATCTTTGAACTCGAACGACAGATTGCCAAACTTCGTACCGTGCCGCCAACTGGGCACGCTCCTGCAGTGTTAAACGCTCAGCCATGTTACCCTTCAATCTGAATGAAAAAAAAAAAATGAACGTTACAATTGTACCACTTTAGAGAACACAAAGAGAACACTTTAGAGAAAAAAGATTACCGTTACAATTGTACCACTTTAGAGAACACACCATAACAATATAACAATACAATCACAATTTATACATAATTTATATGTAATTTAAATTAGGGAGCTACTTTCCGCCCACCCTATATACTGTAAAGTAAAAATATACTCTTATAATGTGAACGGATGAAATACAATTTAAAACAAAGTAGGTAGTTCACACGATTACGAACAACGGATGAAATACAATTTAAAACAAAGTAGGTAGTTCACACGATTACGAACAACGAGTGAAACGGTTCCTTAAACAAATATAAAAACGAGAGGAAATTCAAACATTTAGAAAACGAACAAATAAATAAAGAACGAAATGAATAAACCAAACTAAGGTCAGAGGTTAGTTAGAAGTGTGCATACTGTACACGTACATACACGAACAATTTTTCTCAATTACATACTTATTGTATTATAGAAATGAAATAGGTTCCATTAAAAATATTTAATGAAAGTACTTAGATAATTATACAATATTTTGTACAATTTTCTTATAGTGAACATAACATAAAAAGTCACTTTTACTATTTTTAAAAACTGTTCTCTATGACTCGTATATTTTAACAAACTGGGTCTACTCTCTAAACATTTTTAACATCGGAGGGTACAAGCTACATATTCACTATCAAATATATATATATATATATAATAAATGACAATTTATACAATTATGGAGTTAATGCAGGCTAAAATAAAATTAAATAACTCGATTTCCATTGCTAATTAAACGTAAGCAACACGTTTTACTGATTTTCACTCAAAATCAAAAAAATTTTTTTAATAAAATTTAATTAACTTTAACGTAGATAGCCCTAACTTCATTTAATAAAATATTTTGTTTTCTAAGACTCATTAATGGGTTACTTTTATAGAAATAATTGCATAATCTCACTCCCGCATTCACCACTCGCCGTCGTCTTTTCACGATGATACAACAGTTGGTAGATAGGAATACTTCCTCATTATTGAATGATTGGCATAGTTTCACTAAATGAGTTACAATCAGGTTAGATGCATCGTCGCAAACTGGAAAGGTACAGTACTGTAGTAGTATACCGTACCGTAGCGGGGATTCAGTTGTATCATTCATATTTTGTTCGTACCTTAATGAAGTAAATACATAACTGCACTAAATTCAAACAACCAAATTATGGTTATTTTTAACTAGTTTCTACCAACCCATTATACAATACAGTATACTACGTACCATATGCCATGGGTTACCGCAAATTAGAGGGACTGCAAACGCGCGTGATTTTTTTTTTAGTTTTGTAAATTGTATCACAACTACGAACGCTGCAGAAACAAAAGGACCTTTTCCAGTTTGTGTACCGTTCTTCAGTTAGCTTTATAAGGCTAACTAACGAAAATATCACGACCTAACCTAACCAATCGTTAGGTTAACTGTACGCCCTTGACGATTGGTTAGGTTAGGTTATGATATTTTCATTAGTTAGCCTTCTTCAGTTAGCTTTATAAGGCTAACTGAAGAACGGTACACAAACTGGAAAAGGTACAAACAAAATTGCCCAAATCTAGGAGGGATTTCAATATCTATAAAACAGTAAGTATAATAGAGTAATAGATTTTACATTAATTTAAAACTGTTCGAAGTCACACCATGTTACGGTACTACCTAACATATGCCATGGGTATAATAATTAGATAAACACGCGAGACACATTTACCTCTTAATGTTATATCTCTAAAACTATTCTCGCAAATTTACACTTAATAATGACAATCACAAAATCTAAACAAAAGTTCGTTAAACATAGAAATAATTATAAACGCTGATTATCATCAGAAAACTAATACTAAAAATAGTAATAAAATATCGGATGAGTATTACATCAGTACGTGATTCATATAGATTTTAGTATATATACTATATATAAATAAAGTATTTTCATAAAAAATAAATGTACAAACTTAAACCTATTTTTCTTTAAATAAACCCGTAATATACATTTCACCTTTAGAGTTTAGTAAATTACCCATTTCTTCTACGTGTTTTTGTACATTGTACAATTAAATTTTGTACATTGTACAAAACATTTGGCTAAAAATAGTTTATATATTGACAACATATAAGTGGATTGCATCAATAAATAATAATAATAATAATGAAAATAATAATGATAATTATTAAGAATATAATGACATAAACAATCAATATTTATAAAGTAAGATTGAGTTAATTGGAGCTATTGAAGAATAGGGACCCCAGCCTTCTTTAGTTAGGCTTATAAGGCTAACTAACGAAAATATCACGACCTAACCTAACCAATCGTTAGGTTAACTGTACGCCCTTGACGATTGGTTAGGTTAGGTCATGATATTTTCGTTAGTTAGCCTTATAAAGCTAACTAAAGAAGGCTGGGGTCCCTAGTCTTCAATAGCTCCAGTTAGTTTTCTATCTACGAGAAACCTAAATTCTTACATGAGGTAAGGAAGTGAATAGGCTTCTTCAGTTATATATATATAAAGTTCTAGAATAATATTTCATCTAGAAATATATATATTGTTTCTGTTCCCTTTAGCATGGGTTTATAATATATTTTGTTTTGCAATATATTAAATCAAAGGTCTCCAACATAAGGTCCCAGGTCGAGATGTGGCCGGCGGCTATCTTTATACCAACCCCTGACTGACATTAAACGTAAAAAGTCCTTCCTTACTAAATAACTAAGGTGGACAGTGTGGTCAATTTTTTTGTCTGAGACATACGAATGTTTGAAGTGCGGACACTAAGCCGCGAGAGGATAGCCAATAATAATAATATAAACGAAACGTAATTAATACTATGACATGTTCTCTTTCTCCCTATGCATGAAGAAACAGGCACCTGGATCACACGCATTCAATCTCCCAACGCTGTCTTCAAGTCGCTACCGCCGCTGCTGCTCCGGCCCTCGAAGGTAAGTAATTTTTTTTCATTTGCTCCCCTCAACCACCCATCAAAATAATTTGGAGACACCCGTATTAAATCATTACTTTTATTTCTATAAAATATAACGTGCGTAAAAGGCACAAATAATGATACAAAGTTTTGCTATCTCATAGACTTAGAATGTAAACTACTTTCTTTGAAATCACACGAAGGTTGGTCGTTGCCCGTAAAAGAGGTTTCCTTCATAATCTGCAAATAACGGATAAATGCCATTATTAGTAAGTACTTCTCTCTCTCCGTCCAAAAAATCTATACCTTTAACTTTAATAAATTGATAATTTCTACTCTTATTTTATATCTTTTTTGTTATTCTTTATTTAGTCATAAACCCAACACGAAAATATAATCGAACTTGAGATCATCATATGTAAAACAACTTATTGAGGAAGGCTTTCCAAGCGTCACATAGAAAAACCATTCAAAAAGGTAAACAACCAGGAACTCGTTTCTCTGCGATGTAGGGGGGGGGGGGGGTCACCCGTAGCCCGAGCATTTAATTAACAAGGTAAGCGGCCAAATCAACCCAACCCAGGAGCCAACCAAAGCCTTACTGCTCACACAGAGTCCGCCACCGTAACCACCGAACTACCGGGCCCAAGACATTTAAAACTCGTATAATTACGTTAGTATTAGTGAGAAAATTGTATGTCAGTAATAAAAATGTTTTAGGTTGCTTAACCTCATCCTTGATAAGAAAGGTCATGTAAAGGAGGGGACCTACAGATTTACGTGAAATCCGAACCATCCACGGGTCGGTATATCATCTAAACGCGGAGGACTGTCACCCATTCAACTATTGAACACCTCGCTGACCTAACAGGAAAAGGTGTTGCAACGTGGCCACGACGCTGCCCCTGTATCATCATCATGATGTTTCTTCCATCGAGTATAGATTTAATTTGCTTATCCTTCCCTGCAGTTTCTTCTGTTTTTCATAAAGACTGAATAATATTCTAGTTTTGGTAAAATCAGTGTTCTCAACAAGGGGAATGATCATCATTTTGTCCCTTCTTTTAAAGCTTCTCAGTATCTGTCCAATTGCTGTTTCTCTGTTTATAGCTATCTTGTCTCGTGTCTCAAATTCGCATCGTCGTTCATTATAATTCCTAAAGTATTGTATGTACATTGTACACCTATCGTCAAAAAGAGTTGAAACACCTTAAATTTTTGGGGGATGAGAGAAGTATATATTAACAGAAATTAACTATATTGCTAATGTATTTTGGGTACTGATAATAAATTGTGAACTTCCTCAGAAAGATCTGGTGTAATTATTATTTGCTATATTAACAAACAAACAAACTTTATTTCAGACTCAACAGGTACAAACATTATACAAGTGGTCCATAGAAGGTTAAGTGATAGTTGTCCGCAGTAGTAACTATGTAGTGACTATTAGCTTTAAATGTCATATTTTTTCAAGTTCTGCAGTTTTTCGGTAAGGTCAGTATATTTAAACTATAAAGTGGTATGAAATTCAATACATCAACAGCGCATCATTACGCAGAAGCAGCATATGCAGATTTTATTTGACTTTATCAGCCAAACTCACAAAAAGTGATGCAAATCTTTTGGCCAAAGTCATCCTTGGCCAGAAGAGTTTCATTACCTTAGAATCTATTAATTTTATTTGATTAATTTATTCATTTTTGTGTGCCTTGATTCACGTCACTGTCAGAGTGTTTTAAATGGCATTAAATGTATATCTATAAGGTTTTTTCTTTTATTTCCCGTAGAGAATTTAAAGAAAGCACCGGGGAAACTAACTGCGGCATATACAGATTTTGCCAGAAGAGTTACATCAACCAGAAAATAAAGTTCCACGCAAAGAAAAACACTAAAGACAAAACAAAGTTTTCATAAACACGACCTATATCGAAACGACGTCAAAGCCCCAGTCTATATTTGTGTCCTTGACCTATGATGCAAGGATCTGATTCTTACTCGTGAAATATCGTTTTGTGATGATCCATATGTATGTGGAGGTTCATAAATTTATGGTGAACAGTTCAAAAGTTTTGGCGCAAACGCGAATTAAAGTATGACGAACGGACAAGTGCAATTCAGTATGGCCCCTCAAAACTTATTCGGCGGGGGATGTAATGAAGACTGAATATTTTTAGAGAAAACCCTAAAAACTGAAATGAATCACGCTGTATTAATTTGCAAACAAGGAAAGACTTTACAATTAATAAGTGTGCTGCATTTCGAAATCAAAATACTTACATTAATTTTGCCATTCCGATTTTCTGTTTGCCCGGAAACATTTGAATTCTGAGGTGACGAATTTTGACGGGAAGAATGAGGTTCATTACTTTTCACTATATTTCTTTTTTTCTTAAGAAGAGGAACTTGATTTTCGGTTGAACTGTGGCATTGGCACCCATTTTGGGTCGGCTGCCGAATGTCACCAGTGGAGAGACGATGAATACGAAGCGAAGCATCCATAAACTTACTTCTCGCTGTATCATCTTCCCCTAAAAAAATATAAACGTTTAGTGTGACGTCACTGTTAAAAAGTAAACTCAAACTCTAGAAATTACAAGCTGTATAATTTGGTCAAAAGTACGATGTATCACGTAGTTATCGAGATTTTTATTCTTGCATAAGCTGGTCTGGTAGGTTGATATATTGATCCAAGTGTAATAATACAGCCAAGTTGTAACTAATAAATAAGAATATGGATTTATATACAACAGTTCACGTGCTTGATGTAATAAAGTATCTCACATCTCATCAGTTTAATTCAGACATCATCAGATTCATCATTTTAATTGAATTGAATCTAAGCACAAATGATTTTACTTAAGTATAACATTCTAATAAAGTCATCATAAACCTGCAAAATAATATTACATTTTAACATTCTAATAAAGTCATCATAAACCTGCAAAATAATATTACATTTTAACATTCTAATAAAATCATCATAAACCTGCAAAATGATATTACAGTGCTTAATTGAAAAATTGTGTAGAAACTGAATTCTTTAGAAATTTAAGCGATAACCATTTGTATGATAATTTCAGGAGCTCCATTTAGTTTCAAGGCTCATTTAATACCATTAGGTTTATAACTGGGATTAGAATATATGCCATGGGATATATATCCTTACGAAATACTAAAGGAATAGCGTCTAAAATGTTTGTCACTTTTTTGAGCGACCATTGACAAGCTCACCCCTTTTACAGAAGTCTCAGCCTACGGAGATTGGGGTTGTACAGTTAATATATATCTCTCACATATGCGTATTCAGACTAAGTTGGATTAGAGGTTCGGTCAACTCCGCAATTACGAAATATCCAATCAGGGACCACGTTTCATTTCTGACCAATCAGAGGAGGGAAAATATTTTTACACATTAAATCCGATACTATTTCCTTACAACATTTTATACATACATATACACGTATCTTTTACTATTCAATTTATTTACTGGATACCAAAACTTTCCGACTGGTTATTCGTAGTGATAAATTGTTTATAATTACGGTTGCATTATGCCTAGGCTGACCATACGTACCGTTTTGAACGGGACAGTACCGTTTGTTTTATATTTCCTGGCCGTCCCGTCGTTTTAATAAAAATGTCAATTTTGTCCCGGTTTATGTACTTACTTTTTCATGAATACAGAATATTACATAACCCCGTCCCTTTTTTGCCATCCCAATGTCCCGTTTTTGTCTCAAGGAAATATGGTCAGCCTAAAATTTATGCCCCATCGAATGAATCATAAAATTAGGAACTTATTTCTGGAATTTATTACAAAATTAAGTCGTAAAACGTACGACACTATTTATGAGTCTGTTGTCACTTCTATATCCACTTTGTATAATTTTAAATATCTTTCATTTCCTCTTCTAATACACCGGCAAATACATCACTCTTATCGTCAACACGAGGCCCAGCCGCAGTCCAAAACACGGGTCTATTACCAAAAGACTCAATCACGCTTTACCAGCCAAATAACTCGTCCACCACACGCATAAACAATAACAATAACATCACGTAGAAGGAAGAAAGAGGTTGACACAAATGGGTAATTTGGTCAGCCAAGACCCTAAACTGAAACCGATTTCTCACGACCTTGTTGATGTTCAACTAAAAATATATTAGAATATTTCTCTCGTTAATTTTAATTATATGACCTCCGTTTTTTGGTTTTCATTTTAAATTTTTCCGTTACACGTTCTTCAAATAAAGTTAATTTATGCTCTGCATTTACATTAATTTTCAAAAATAACATTTTTAGATGTAATTAGTGAGTGACGGTCTAATTACAAAGGCAGAAATGTGTCAGACACGAGTAAATAAATTTTTTTAAATGTATTACAAAAAGTTCCCGACCAAATTTATTCCAAACAGTACGATTTCCCACTCGATGAAATTTCCATCCGCGGTCCGAAATTGGGAATATTTAAAGTGGGGATTCGGAATTTGGGAAAAGATTTTCATAATTTAGGAAAGGGCGGAGAGGTCGTAACGCGATTGTGGGCACGCGGGGTATCTTCCAAAAAAAATCAAACGGTGCGTGAAATCTTACGGTGGGAATGGTAATGGATCAATTTGAGAATTGTTTTCTTTGAGACCGTCACTATTCGGATAGAGTTGAAATGCGAATGACAGTGAAGTGGGAAAAGACCGCTTCGATTAAAAGCCATGATAAATCTATATAATTACTCGCTGTCGACCCCTCTGCGGCATCCCGCCTCATTCGCGAGATCTGGTGGATGAAAGAGTCGTTTTCCATTCTCATTCTACGCATAGCTGGGGGAGGAGGAGTTTGCGCAAAAACCTGTACAATTGGTTTTTCAAATTAACTGACGCGCGTGAAGCAGGCGCGCGGCTAAACTTCTAAATTTGGAGGGACAAATTGAAAATTATTGAGGGTGGGTAATACAGACTCGTAGAATGAATATCGTAAATGTAATAAATGTAACCAAATTATAGTTCTATAAATTATGATTTATTATTACACGTTTAAAAATACTTATTTACAATTTTTTAACACTTGTTATTAATCTTACAATTATTTAATTTTTAACTTGACATCGGCAATATTTTGGGAGGGTAAGTTAGAATTTTGGAGAGGCAGTTACCCTTTCCTCCACTGCTCCCTCTTTGCTACGCCACTGATATTTAGTCGAACCTGAACTAAATATCTTCACATAACATACTTCGATATGAATGAAAATAAACATCCATCCATGTCGACTATGTTCAATTACGTTAGTTCTGTTGTCTTCGATCTTCACGAAATAAATACAATTAATTAGAGTTTATAATTTTCAGAAATCCTGAACAAATTCTTATTAAATTCTATATACTTTATATAAAATAAATTAATAAGATAAATAAACTACACACAAAATATATATATATACACACACCTACCTGAAGAGATTTTATTCCTGCATGAATAGATGATGTAGGAAGCGATGACAATTAAAAGGAGAAGTCCAAGCCCCGCCCCTAAAGTAACGTACAAAAGATGGTTAGTCATGCCGCCTTCTGGGTCACTCCTGACGATAGGGACAATGGTGGAGAATTCCTCTTTTTCTTCTGTCCTTTTAGAGGTCAAGTTGACTCCTTAAAAGAAAACGAGAAAAATCTAATCAATCTAATTACGTGTCACGTCATATGAATAAAGTAATTCGTTAACTTTTACGTCATATGAATAAAGTAATTCGATAAATGCTACATTATATCCATAAATTCATTCATTAAATGCTACGTCATATCCACAAACTAATTCATTTAATGTTACGTTATATCAATAAAATAATTCATTAAATGTTCGGTCATAATTCAATTCTATATTTAAAAATTTTGAAATTTCTGACAATTTTTACTCGCCTTTCGGATGGAATGTCTCCCTCTTTGAAAAATCTGACGTTCCTGCCATATTAAAACTGTTCATTTTGAAATCATACGACATACTGGGCCGCAAGTGAGTGATGGTGTAATTGCGTCTATCTGTGCCTAAAAGCGTTACCTGAAGAGGGCGAAAGAACTGATAAAATCTACTGAAGATAAATGGCGTCCCTCAAAGCATGGGTGACGGATGACACCATGTGA
This sequence comes from Bathynomus jamesi, assembly GCA_023014485.1. Taxonomy (NCBI): domain Eukaryota; kingdom Metazoa; phylum Arthropoda; class Malacostraca; order Isopoda; family Cirolanidae; genus Bathynomus; species Bathynomus jamesi. The sequence goes on from JAJOZX010002567.1 coordinate 56,465, forward strand.
ATCCAGGCTCGTATCTTCTTAAAATTTATACACTTATATCACGGACAGTCGAAGTTTTAAAGATGGAGAAAATGTTAGAGGGGCGGGTGGTCAGAGGAACGCAATATGGCTAAAATTCGATGAATGACATTTGTAAACAAAAATGTGAATTCTCGAACGCGGGTCGGCTCCCATCATACCTTCGTGTAACCGGCAGCGCTCGTAGATTCCCGGTAGTAGATAATGAACCCTTCCGTCTTCGTTTTGGCGTCGTAGTTCCAAAATACCGTCAACGACGCGTTATCTTCTGGTAGCAAAAAGAGAATTTCCGGCGGCTTTTCCGGTCTCTTCAGTTTGATGTCTTTTTCTAAGAAGAACTTTTTGGACGAAAGACCAGGCTGGTTGTCGTTGTTCACATACGCGGCCAACACCCGGAACCTTCCAAGAATATAAAAGTAACGTTTAAAAGCCGGACAGTCAATCGTGGCACGAGTAATTGACGTCGAACATGAGAAAAATAATTATGCAAAAAAGATAAGTAACAGGAGGAGGTTAAAATGCAAATAAAGAAAAAGAACGTAACGAAGAGAATAAATGAATGAAGTTAAAATGCAATAAGCTAAAAATAAATGTGTTAAAAGAATTATGAGAGTCAGGGAACCATTCTCTTCAGCGAACTTAATCCCTCCCCACTTTCAGGGTATTAAGCACTCGCAACAAGTACCTATAAGAGTAAGCGCCTCTGGTAAGTGCCACCCTATGAATGAGTAAACAAAGAATGCAATCTGTCAGTATTGCAATCATCATTCAGAATGAGTATAAAATAACTGTTGCTTTTGAACGAGTGTTCTACCTTAGCGATTAAATCTCTACTACTTTATGATGATTTCAGGGACCAAGCCTTCTAAGTTAGGAATCTTAAACTACTGAGTTTCACATACCCATTGGGTATAATTTAAAATAAGGATTTTATTATTTCATGAATCATGCTCCAAATAAGGTGAAATAGAGAGAACCGCAGACAGACACACGTGTTTCTTCAAATATTCCTAAATTTTCACTATGTAGAAACGGACATCCTAATCAAAACTAAAAAAGTTAAAATTAACAATAGTTAAAATAATACTCATTTTCACTAATGGCACTTACCATCACCATGAAAATCCATTGTTATTTTAAACTCTAAGTAAGGAATTAAAAGTCTTCTTAGACTATGAAAAATGGGTAGGGTAGTTTTACATCATGAAAAAATCTAAATTGTGGTGCAACCTACGATATCTTAATCATAATTTGTATTGTGATAAATAAATTTAGACTCATATTTTTTATTTATAAAATTGAGGGTGCAATCTTAATTCCCAAAAAAGTCAAAATAAAAAGGAAAACTGGATTACAAGACTTGAATTAAGAGTAAATAGCCATTAAAATTCTTAGAAACATTTAAGATTCGCGACAATTGATTTTTTTTAAAGTTCAAAATAATGACCTAAACCAAACCTAACCTAATATTAAATAACTTACCTTAGTTGTAAATTAACTAAGGTGTAAAAGTCATTATTGTCACTCTGATATACAGGGTGGGCGGAAAGTAGCTCCCTATTTTGGATTGGTAAAAAAATACGTATATTATCCATTTATTTCAGAAGAAATAATATGAAAAGGTAGGCATACATGGTAGGTTTTCTATAAAATTCAATGTGGGCTCCAACTCTTTCCACCAGCTTCTGGAGCCGCCCAGGAATGGCGTCCACTGACTTTAGCAGGAACTCCGGCGGGATGGAGGACATGACTTCCCGAATTCGGTCCTCCAGTTCTTCCAATGTCCTCGGTTTGGTGAGGTAGACTTCTTCCTTTACCACCCCCAAAGAAAGAAGTCGCACGGTGTCAAGTCGGGGCTCCTGGCTGGCCATTGATGTGGACCACGACGACCCATCCAACGCCCAGGGAAGTGGGCATCCAGCCACTCACGGACAACAAGAGCGAAGTGCGGAGGGGCGCCATCTTGCATAAATATCGGATCGTCGATGTTCTCCCATGTGCTGACAACCGGCCAGACCTCGTTTCGCAACATAGCAAGGTACCGCTCAGCATTCATGGTGTTGCGCAGAAGGAACGGGCCCACAACCTGATCTGAGGTCATACCACACCACACCGTTACACTGAACCGATTCTGCCGTTTTTCAGCGGTAACCGTGCGACTTCTTTCTTTAGGGGTGGGTAAAGGAAGAAGTCTACCGCACCAAACCGAGGACATTGGAAGAACTGGAGGACCGAATTCGGGAAGTCATGTCCTCCATCCCGCCGGAGTTCCTGCTAAAGTCAGTGGACGCCATTCCTGGGCGGCTCCAGAAGCTGGTGGAAAGAGTTGGAGCCCACATTGAATTTTAGAGAAAACCTACCATGTATGCCTACCTTTTCATATTATTTCTTCTGAAATAAATGGATAATATACGTATTTTTTTACCAATCCAAAATAGGGAGCTACTTTCCGCCCACCCTGTATATCACTGGTCAACAAAATAATTGTTTTTCTGTCACAAGTATTGAAGTAGGTGAGCCTAACAGTATTTTTACGCTGAATTCGAATATGTTGTTAGATTTTCTCCATTACGCAAGGTTTTTATGTGGCACACAGTTATATTTTAATAAAAAATATATTTCTATATTAATGCATGGCCTTTGTACTTACCTAAAAGGTGACATTGGTTGATTTTCTGCTGTATTTCGCCTGTCGAACATCTCTCTTGAGGGTTCAGCAGTAGTCAGCCAGCATACTTGGGCTCCACTTGCCCTGGTACTGCTTTTCCATGTTGGAAATGTCTTGATGAAAGCGTTCCCCGTGCTCGTCACTGACGGTGCTAAGGTTTTCAGGGAAGAAGTCCAAGTGGGAATGTAAGAAATGTATTTTTAGGGACATATTACATCCCATAGCTTTGTAGGCTTTCGAAAGATCACTCACTATTTCATGGTAGTTTTCGGCCTTATGATTTCCCAAAAAATTCTTAGTAATATTTTTGAATGATTGCCACGCAGCTCTTTCCACTTCATTCAGCTGATCTTCAAATTGCTCATCATTTATCAACTCCCTTATTTGAGGACCTACAAATATCCCTTCTTTGATTTTAGCATTACTTAGCCTCGGAAATTTATTCTTTAAGTACAGAAATCCCGTACCATTTTGATCCATCGCCTTGACGAAATCTTTCAGCAGTCCAAGTTTGATGTGCAATGGAGGTAAGTGAATTAGTTGAGGATTAACCAGTGGCTTATTCACCACATTTTTCTTTCCTGGAATAAATGATTCGTTTTGGCCACTGCTTTTGTATGTAGTGATTTTTTCTGTTCCTACTGTCCCATTCACACAAGAAACAGCAGTGCTTAGTATATCCAAGTTGCAAGCCGAGCAAAAGAGCAATCACCTTCAAGTCCCCACAAATATGCCAGGAATATTTCTCATACCTAATACTTGTCAAGAGAAGTTTCATATTGTCATATGACTCCTTCATGTTGACAGCATGAGCTAAAGGCACTGACGAGTATTTATTTCCGTTATGGAGAAGCACAGCCTTCAAGCTAAGTTTTGAGGAGTCAATAAACAAGCGCCACTCCGTTGTATTGTGTTGATGCCCAAGGGCCTCCATAAGAGAAGCAGCATCATTACAAAATACTAGACCATTTTCTTGAGAGAAAAAATGTTTTAATTCATCCTGGCGGTTGCGGAAAAAACATATTTTAGTGTCCTGCTGGAGAAGATTCCATCCTTTCAACCTTGAAGCTAAAATTTCAGCCAGTTTTTTAGACAAATTTAAATCACGAACGAGGTCATTAAGATCTCCCTGAGTTATTAAATGAGGTTCCGAGGAAGACCACTTGCTTCAAATGTTGGGTCACTATCAAACTGTTCTCCTACCTGGTCTGGATGAACTTCATCAGCATCGGAGTCATCTTTGTCCATGGTCACATTTTCTGGTGGTTTCGGTACGGGTAGCTGTGACGAGAACTATTTTTCCAACCAGTTAGAAGCTTAACACATGTCACACAGCAAATATGAGGGGCTCAGTACTTATCTTGGTTACCTAGTTTGCACCCAAAATAAAGCTTATAACATGTTTTAATCAGTGGAGTAATGGTTCGTTTCTGAGATTTGAAGGTTAGCTCTCCACACACATAGCAGAAACTATCTGGGTGATTTAAACACTTTCGTGGCATAATGCAAGCTTAATTAACACAGAACTGTAACTGCAGGATGTAACACACTTCACAGAACAGATTGAGTAACACTTGTGATACTCACACACAACTGACAAAACAGTGCGCCTCAGACAGTGACTCGGTGCATGTCTGAACATGTAGATACATGTATCAGCCCGCCTTGCCTGATAACCCGTACCCAAGGAATCAAGTCAACTGTCTTACAAATGACCTGCTAGCACCCAATTTAGCTTCCTCTCTCCAATACTAACATGTCATCCTTATAAATAAAGCGCAGTTTTCTAAAAAATCTTTATACGCTATATAAAAGATACAGTAATACGTATCAGTCACACAAAACCTATGGGTGATAGAAAGATTCTAATTGCATTTTTGAATTCAGCGTAAAAAAGTATGCAAAAAACACTAAACAGTTTACTTGTGACAAAAATTTTGTTTACCAGTGATTAGCCAAATTCTTCATTTTGTGTTGTTGTTGTTGTTGTTGTTGTTTAGCCGATCAGCCCACCCTGATCGAGCAAGCCGGCGGCACGCAGGTAACCGATCGCCCTCTCCGGAGTGGACCAGAGGTTCAGCGCACTAGTGATGTTGTGTTGTGTTCGTTGTTGTGCTAGAGCGGTACAGTCTGTCATAATGTGTTCAATTGTTTGTGGTGTGTCCTGGCACAGGTGGCAGGTGTCGTCTATGGAGTTGTCTAGTCTGTGTTTATATGTCCGTAAGTTGGGGTGATGTCCACATCGGAATCGTGCTAAGTTAACTCGATCCGATCTGCTCAGGCTGATCTCTGACCTGTTAATGGGTGGCGGCTTCGCACCTAGGACCGCATTCGGACCGAGTCGTGTCAGTGCTTTGTGGGTTAGGTGTGTGTGTATGTTTTCTGTACTGTGTGATGTCTGTGGGGCGTGGTATGGAATGGAGTATTTGGTTATAATGTCTCTCTGGTGTTACCTTAATGGTGCGAGGTGTTGGTGCATGATTGTACATGTAGTGGCAAGGGTGTTGTGGGTTAGTTGTCGCTGCTGCCATGAATTGTGTTCCCCTCATGTCTAAATGTTCCCTAACTTTTAGTATTTTTGTTTCTGTGTGCAGGTGTTCTATTGGTGTTGTTTGAGTGCATCCTGTAATGATACGAAGTGCGTTGTTTTGTATTGTTTGTAAGGTGTTTATGTGTGTGTTTGAGATAATGGGTGCCCAGCATGGGCTAGCATAGTCCATAACTGAGCGAATATATTGTTTGTATATCAGTGATGTTGTTTCCTACTGGTGTCCAAAGTTTGTGCCTGTTAGTACCCTAAGCGTGTTAAGTCTTGATGTACACTTGTTTTTAATGTCCTGAATGTGGTTTGCAAAAGATAATGATGTGTTGTATGTGACACCAAGTATTTTGGTTCTGTGAGTGTGGAATGTTGATGTTGTTTAGTGTAAGCTGTGGAATTACCTGGTGTTCTTTTGTGTTGCTTGTAAGCAAGGTGATGGTTGATTTTGTGGGCGCTACTTTGAGTCTATTGTGTGTGAGCCAGTCTTGTATACTGTTTATGTATGTTTGTAGGTTATTTGTAGCGGTGTCGATGTTGTGGGTGGATGTTAGAGTGATATCATCTGCATATGATGATAAGGTAAGCTTGTTATCTATGGGTGTTGGAATGTCATGCATGTATAAGTTGAAGAGTGTTGGTGAGAGAACAGAGCCTTGAGGGACCCCGTTCGGAAAAAGCTTGTTTTTGGATGACTTGCCATTAAATGTGACATGTGAGTATCTTCCTGAGAGATAGTTGCTCAGCCACCTTTTGGTGTTATTGTGCATGTTTGTGTTGAGTATTTTGTTTATGAGAGGGAAGCGTGGGATAGCATCAAATGCTTTACTAATGTCTATTGTTGCTAATAGTGTACGTTGAGCTGGTCGTCTGGAGTTGATGCCATCCATGATGTACTGCGTGAGGTTAGTGAGTAATGTCGTGGTTGAGTGGTGAGGTCTGAATCCATGTTGAGTAGGCGATAGTGGAATGTGTGGGTTGGTGATTTGTAAGATTAGTCTTTCTGTTACTTTGGAAGGTGGGCATAGTAAAGTAATGGGTCTATCGGAAGCTGGTTCTGTTGGATTTTTGTTTGGTTTGAGTAGTGTAATAATTTTACCTTGTTTCCATATGTCAGGAATAATACAGTGTTGGTATGAATATGTGCTGATATTTGTGAGAGCTAGTATTCCTTGTGGGCCCAAGTGTTTAAGGTGTATGTTAGATATGTTGTCTGGTCCAGTAGCCTTCGAATTCTTAATGTTTTTGATGATCTTGGTGGTCTGGTCTGTATTGAAGGGTGTAATGGTCGTGTCGAGTCTGTAGGTTTTCTTGTGTCTGGCTGTTTGTCTGTCTGCGTGTTTCTGGTTGTTGTCTCTGTTTAAGTGACTTATCTTTGCGTAGTGATTAACTAGAATGTTAGCTTGTTGTGTGTATGTTGGGATATTATTTTGGCTACGACAGATAGCCGCTGTTAGAGTGGGTAATGCTGTTTATAGTCTTGTATAGCCTGGATGTATCTGTGGAGTGGTTTAGTGTTGTTATGAATTCCCTGAATGTTTCTGTTTGTTTTTCTTTGAGTTTGTTGTTTATTTGTGTGTTGAGCTGTTGTATCTGCTGTTTTATGGCTTCTGTGTGTGGTGTTTGTGTGTTATATTTGAGGTTGTTACGTTGCCTTATGAGGTGGGCTATTTCTCTAGTGTAATTTGGGTTGTATTTCCTAATGTTGCCCTTGGGTATGTATTTGTTTGCATTATTGATAATCTGATTAAATGTCTTGAGTGTTGTATTGATGTTTATGATGGGTGTGCTGTTTAATGTGGTGAATTGTTCCTCAGTCTGTATTTTGAACTGTTCCCAATCAGCTTTCTTGTAATTTCTGTAAGTGTGCCTAAGGCTGTTGGGGCAGAGTGTAGAATGTGTTGTAATGATGATGGGCAGGTGGTCTGATGACAGTTGTTTTTCTGTTCTCCATTGTGTATGTGTTGCTAGTGAGGGGGATCAGAACGTTATGTCTGGGGAGGAGTTTGAGTATCCTGCTTGATGTGGTATGTGTGTATGTTCTTCTGTATTGTTAAGAATGAAGAGGCTGTTTAGTTGTGTGGCTATGTTGGCGCCTCTGGTGTTGTTTTGGTTGTGCAGGACTGCAGATACCAACTAGTGTCTTTGGCGATGAAGTCTCCTCCTAAGATGACATAGTGAGAGAGGCAAGATTGTGTAACTGTGGATTGTAATTGGCTGGCACCTGAGGTGAACTATCTGGTGGGATGTAAATGTTGATTAGTGTGGTGTTGTGTTTTGCGCGTGTAATGTTAACTGCCTGTATTTCTATCGTGTTATCTGCCTGGATTGTGTTTGCAATGTGTTGGGTAGCATCAGTGTAGCTAATGCTTTTACGTATGTAAGTGATGAGTCCACCCCCGTTACCCCCAATACGATCTTGACGGATCGCCGTGAAGTCAGGGATGGTGGGTGTTTTGTGTGCGCGTTTTAGTTTTGTTTCTTGTATAAGTGCTATGTGAATGTTTTGTTTGTGTACGAATTCCCTAAGCTGCATGATTTTGTTTGTGAGGCCATCTACGTTGTATTGTAATATGTTAATATTATACTTCTGTGTGTGTCTCATGGTGCTATTATGTCTATGTCTTTGTGTATGGTGACATGTGTAAGTTGTAGTGGGGCGTTTTGTGTTGCGTCAATTGGCGAACAAATTTAATGTTAAATTACCGGTAAATGTGATTCGTCTTCAATCCAGTAACTTCGAAACTCTTCACGTGAGGGGGAATGTCTTCATCGATTGTCTTCCATCGTCGATTTACCAACTCGTGATCAGGGCCCTCTAACGTTCGATACTGGACCTACGCAGATATAGAATTGTCATAATTAGGGTGGATTCATAGTGAAAAATGTGTGCGGAAAAAACTGACGTTTTGCTTTGCTCAAAAGCTTTCATTTGGTTGGTTGTTCCGTATTACGTCTTTAGAATAGAATAGAATAGAATAACCTTTATTAATAATAAAATAAATACAGTAGTCTTTTTACAACTTACAATTTTTACAATGACATAAATAATTGTGAAGCTCGACTATTTATTTATTTTTTTATTTTTTATTTGGCCCTTAAGCTTTAGCTTTACTGGGCTCTCATTAAAAATAAGCGCTAGCCGTTATAAATTAATAATAATAAAATAAATAAATAAGTAAATAAGTATTATTAATAGTTAAAGCCTGTATTTCAATATTAAACAATATTAATGGACAATAAAACATTATTAGTGGACATTAATCCAAGTTTTTTGTTAGTATCCCATTATTAATCGGGATTTTAACTTGGTTTTAAACAAATTTACATTCGCAATATTTTTTATATCGGCATGCAAGTCATTCCATAGTTTCAATCCAATGAAAATGGGTAGTTTTTGAGATGAAGACAATCTAAATTGAGGTATAACAATCTTTGATCTATTTCTGGTCTGATACGGGTGGATTTCTTGATGAGTTACAAAATATCTATTTACCCATTGCAAATTAATGATTTTGCTCTTACACCAGAGGGCACCGAGATGGACGATAATGCCACCAACTCAGAAAAATAAGTCCCCTTTTTAGAAGGGGAGCCGTATCTAGCCGAATAGATTACCTACAACGGGGTCGTCACTGTACATCTTCCTCATTTCTGACACTGACTTGGGACTGTCACTGGATGGGCTCACCTTCCACTTACTCTTTATACTACCCACAAATTATCCCGAGTTAGGTTAAGAAAATGTGAGGGAAACAATTACTGTTTATGCTCAGCCTTCGGTTCCATACGTATCCTAACGGTAACGTTATCCTCCGTCATATCATTGACTCTTCCACGAGTGAAAGACCACCCAAACGAGAGTGGTAATGCTATTACAATTACGTTTGAATTTCGTTTTCGATAAAGAAACGAAATATGCAGAAAATATATCAGTAATGAGGGTGGTCGGGGAAGAAAAGATCAAATGCAAACCTGGCGAAATAAACCAAAATCGTTCTTTAACGAAATTACTCCTTCGCGGGAGGTGAAAGCCGACAAATTTCATATAACTTGAGGAAAATAGAAACAAAATACGGGAAAGAGAAAAAAAAGAGGAACCCCAAAATGATACAATGCATGAAAAGAGAAACATAGCAACAATCAATAATAACAACCTATTCAGATCACATTTTTACTACCGAGTCATCAATCACTCTCCAAAGGTTGGTGTTTTTTAGTTTCAGTAAATAATAATAATAATAATAATAATGTTGTGGGTTCTTTAACAGCCTTCGTAAAGACAAATATCATCGTCGGACGGAGGGGATTTAGGGGATTATGTAGGACCCAGATTCAAAGGAAGGTCACCCATCCAACTACCAACAAACCCAACGTCGCTTACCTTCGACGATATCGTGGGAAGAGGTGTTGCGACGTGGCCGTTAGGGTAACAATGTAAATCCGTACCAACGAAAGCATTTTCGCGCATTTATAAATATTGTAATTACGTCATAAAGGAGTTCGAACCCCGAAACGTACCTTAAAAAAGAGGATAGGAATTCCTCTTCCCGATTCGACATCCCACGTAACCATCACTGAGTCATCGGAGAGTTTAGTCACATTGGGCCGCGTTGGAGCGATCATTTCGGCTATGGAACGAAACTCCGGTAAACGAGCGATGAAGTCAAATTACGAAACAATTAAAAAAAAAAAAATTAAATTAAAAAAAAATAATTACGTTTCATTTCTGTTTTTTTATGTTTTCTTTTCGCTTCTTTTTTATTATTTGTAGTATTCGTTTTCTCATCTCGAGTTTTCTTTTTTTCTTTCTTTTTCTTTTCTTTAGTCCGTTCTTCCGTTTCGCTTTCTAAAAGCAAATCGATCTCCCTTTCGAAGCTCCAGTTCGGTTTCCTCGTCACTGAAATGAAAACGCAAAAAATTTATAATAGGAAAATACCCCGAATGCTTCTTCCTTATTTTCAGGGCACACCTCTATATATATTCAACGATGTACCCTTAAAGTAGTTCATTCAACTTAATTCTAATTAGCTTTAATTCTTAAATGGAGAGCTGTCACTATTTTTAGTTTCATTGTCTAACTCACTCCACACAGTTTTGTTCTTAGGAAAGACCCCTTACTCATTATGGAGTTAAACTACAGTTAACCCATAAGACGTACCAATCAATTGTTTTGGGGGACGCCATACAACAGAAGGAAAAGTTGCGGGAGAGAGGGAAAGGAATTTAGCCTAAGATAACACAATGAAAAAAATTCTTACAAAAAGCATTTTACTTATAATATATATATATATATATAACGTAAAGAACGACGCTTGTATAGGAGATATTCCGCGCAAGACGAGAAAGAGAAAACAACAAATGAAAAAATGAAGTACCACCTGGGAATCGAACCCGGGATCTTCCGATTGCCGGTCAGACGCGATAACCACTACACATGGACTCCACTCTTCCAAATGCCGTAATTCCTCTACATACTCGCAGAAACCAATGCCCCAAGGGGGCACCTCCCGCTTGCCGTAACATTATATACATTCAACTGCAAAGAACACGCAGTATAAATAACGTAAAGAACGACGCTTGTATAGGAGATATTCCGCGCAAGACGAGAAAGAGAAAACAACAAATGAAAAAATGAAGTACCACCTGGGAATCGAACCCGGGATCTTCCGATTGCCGGTCAGACGCGATAACCACTACACCATGGACTCCACTCTTCCAAATGCCGTAATTCCTCTACATACTCGCAGAAACCAATGCCCCAAGGGGGCACCTCCCGCTTGCCGTAACATTATATACATTCAACTGCAAAGAACACGCAGTATAAATAACGTAAAGAACGACGCTTGTATAGGAGATATTCCGCGCAAGACGAGAAAGAGAAAACAACAATGAAAAAATGAAGTACCACCTGGGAATCGAACCCGGGATCTTCCGATTGCCGGTCAGACGCGATAACCACTACACCATGGACTCCACTCTTCCAAATGCCGTAATTCCTCTACATACTCGCAGAAACCAATGCCCCAAGGGGGCACCTCCCGCTTGCCGTAACATTATATACATTCAACTGCAAAGAACACGCAGTATAAATAACGTAAAGAACGACGCTTGTATAGGAGATATTCCGCGCAAGACGAGAAAGAGAAAACAACAAATGAAAAATGAAGTACCACCTGGGAATCGAACCCGGGATCTTCCGATTGCCGGTCAGACGCGATAACCACTACACCATGGACTCCACTCTTCCAAATGCCGTAATTCCTCTACATACTCGCAGAAACCAATGCCCCAAGGGGGCACCTCCCGCTTGCCGTAACATTATATACATTCAACTGCAAAGAACACGCAGTATAAATAACGTAAAGAACGACGCTTGTATAGGAGATATTCCGCGCAAGACGAGAAAGAGAAAACAACAAATGAAAAATGAAGTACCACCTGGGAATCGAACCCGGGATCTTCCGATTGCCGGTCAGACGCGATAACCACTACACCATGGACTCCACTCTTCCAAATGCCGTAATTCCTCTACATACTCGCAGAAACCAATGCCCCAAGGGGGCACCTCCCGCTTGCCGTAACATTATATACATTCAACTGCAAAGAACACGCAGTATAAATAACGTAAAGAACGACGCTTGTATAGGAGATATTCCGCGCAAGACGAGAAAGAGAAAACAACAAATGAAAAATGAAGTACCACCTGGGAATCGAACCCGGATCTTCCGATTGCCGGTCAGACGCGATAACCACTACACCATGGACTCCACTCTTCCAAATGCCGTAATTCCTCTACATACTCGCAGAAACCAATGCCCCAAGGGGGCACCTCCCGCTTGCCGTAACATTATATACATTCAACTGCAAAGAACACGCAGTATAAATAACGTAAAGAACGACGCTTGTATAGGAGATATTCCGCGCAAGACGAGAAAGAGAAAACAACAAATGAAAAAATGAAGTACCACCTGGGAATCGAACCCGGGATCTTCCGATTGCCGGTGGAGTCCATGGTGTAGTGGTTATCGCGTCTGACCGGCAATCGGAAGATCCCGGGTTCGATTCCCAGGTGGTACTTCATTTTTTCATTTGTTGTTTTCTCTTTCTCGTCTTGCGCGGAATATCTCCTATACAAGCGTCGTTCTTTACGTTATTTATACTGCGTGTTCTTTGCAGTTGAATGTATATAATGTTACGGCAAGCGGGAGGTGCCCCTTGGGGCATTGGTTTCTGCGAGTATGTAGAGGAATTACGGCATTTGGAAGAGTGGAGTCCATGGTGTAGTGGTTATCGCGTCTGACCGGCAATCGGAAGATCCCGGGTTCGATTCCCAGGTGGTACTTCATTTTTTCATTTGTTGTTTTCTCTTTCTCGTCTTGCGCGGAATATCTCCTATACAAGCGTCGTTCTTTACGTTATTTATACTGCGTGTTCTTTGCAGTTGAATGTATATAATGTTACGGCAAGCGGGAGGTGCCCCCTTGGGGCATTGGTTTCTGCGAGTATGTAGAGGAATTACGGCATTTGGAAGAGTGGAGTCCATGGTGTAGTGGTTATCGCGTCTGACCGGCAATCGGAAGATCCCGGGTTCGATTCCCAGGTGGTACTTCATTTTTTCATTTGTTGTTTTCTCTTTCTCGTCTTGCGCGGAATATCTCCTATACAAGCGTCGTTCTTTACGTTATTTATACTGCGTGTTCTTTGCAGTTGAATGTATATAATGTTACGGCAAGCGGGAGGTGCCCCTTGGGGCATTGGTTTCTGCGAGTATGTAGAGGAATTACGGCATTTGGAAGAGTGGAGTCCATGGTGTAGTGGTTATCGCGTCTGACCGGCAATCGGAAGATCCCGGGTTCGATTCCCAGGTGGTACTTCATTTTTTCATTTGTTGTTTTCTCTTTCTCGTCTTGCGCGGAATATCTCCTATACAAGCGTCGTTCTTTACGTTATTTATACTGCGTGTTCTTTGCAGTTGAATGTATATATATATATATATATAATATTTAGGAGAAATCCAATGACAAGGAGAAATGTAAATGCCATGAAAAGTCTTCTTTATTGCGCAACGTTTCGAGCAATACGCTCATCTTCAGGCTGTTTAATAACAATGTGAAATTAAAATCAATATTGAATGAAAAACAAACAGAAATTTCTATAACCTATTCGTAAAGACAAATTTTAAAAGACTGAGAAAAGAGGGTTAAGTTCTAAGTTATACAGATTTACATATAAAAATTAAGAAGTTATTTTTAAATACATGTAGTAAATGTGAAATTAATACACTGGAAAAATTACCAATAGTACACTGGAACAATGGAGCTATCTACCTTACACAGCAGTATCCGAGGCCGACTAATTTGAGCAGAGGAAACGGGAACGAAGGATGGCGAGGGAGATAGGGGAAGGAGGGATTATAAGGAATTGGGGAAGGAGGAGGGATCATAGCAAATTGAGAGGGACGGACGATGAGTCAACATTCAGACTAGGGGACAATGCTTTAATGAAAAGGGATTCTAAAATTCTTAGTGAGTTGGGACAAGTATTACAACCAAGAATTTTAAAATTGTCTAAAGTGACATCAATTTTGCATTTGATGCTATGTTCACGAATGCTGGAGGCTTCCTTAGTTTTTAAAATTTTACCTGTTCGGCCACTTATTCCCATATGCGAATAAAATCTAGCCCTGAGAGAGCGAACAGTGCTGCCGATGTAATTCCCAAGGAGACACCTGGGAATTATATAACTACTCTTAAAAATACCTTGTCGTTGTTGGACTATTTATTAATAATTTCTCTTGTACAACGTGAACTAGAAAAATTTCACTCTACCATCTTGGAAACACATGAACGTAAGTTAAAGGCTTTGGGAATGAATTCACCAAATTTTTTCAATTCAGAGAAGGTAATTTCGAATCTTTCTAGTTACACACTCTCCCCTCGGGAAAAGTTTTTACTGTCACTTGGTTTGCAATTTAAGCTTCCGTTGTTTCAAATATATAAGCCCTCGTTTTTTCTTTACTTTGAAAAATTTTTCAATGGCTTGAAAAATGTTCCCCATGTGGGGGATTTCAATAATCTCAAATGTCAGTTCTCAAATTTAACTCAAGAATTTTTTCTTAAACTTAGAAATCTTAAATTTCAATCTTTCATATTTAGGAAGAGTGATTTGCAGTGTATTAAGAATTTGGCAAAGAACCAGGAGATTGTTGTGACTAGACCAGACAAGGGTAACGGAGTGGTTATTTTGAATAAATCGGACTACATAAACAAAACTAATGAAATCCTAAGTGATCTTACTAAATTCAAACAAATTCTAGAACCTGTAAATAAAGTCATTGTAAGGTTAGAAGACCAGGTTAATAGATTTCTGTCACGACTAAAGTCCTTAAAGATAATAAAAAAAAAATGATACTTACTCTCAGTTGTTCGCATCTGGTGCTAATCTTGCTCAATTATACTGTCTGCCTAAAATCCATAAAGCTGGAACACCTCTCCGTCCTATTTTAGCTTCGTATAACTTACCCACCTTTCAATTGGCAAAATTTGTTGTTCGTCTCCTGTCCCCCTTTGCGAAAAATGTTTACACTATAAATAACTCGTTTGAATTCCAAAAAGAACTCCTGGGTAAAAACTTCGATTCAAAAAAGTTTTTGTCAGTTTTGATGTAAAGTCACTTTTCACAAATGTACCTGTATCTGAAACTATTGCCATTATTTTAGATAGGGTTTTTAGCTCAGTTGATAATTTTCATGGTTTTTCATTGTCTCATTTGAAGGAACTTTTAGAATTGGTCTTCAAACAATGCTATTTCACTTTCAACAATAAGGTTTACCAACAAATTGATGGGGTAGGGATGGGATCACCAGTCGGACCGTTAGCAGCTGACTTTTTTATGACTCATTTAGAAAGTGTAATTTTTAGACAATCTCCCACTCATCTCAAGCCAATTTTCTATCGACGCTTCGTTGATGATTCGATAGCAGTCTTTGATAATGCGGTACAAGCGCAACAATTCTTTAACTTCCTAAATTCTTTGCACCCCAATATAACGTATACAATGGAAACTGAGCAAAATGGCTCCCTCCCCTTCTTAGATCTTTTAATTTCGAAAAACGGTGATTCTATTACTACATCAGTTTATAGGAAACCCACTTTCACTGGTTTGGGCATGAATTTTTTTAGTTTTACTGATTTCAACTATAAGATGTCTTGTATTAAAACTCTCCTGTTCAGAGAATATAATTTGACCTCTAATTTTACCTTACTTAATGATGAATTTAATAATCTAAGATCATACTTTACTAATAATAGTTTTCCTGTTCAATATGTAGACAAACTAATTAGATCCTTCTTAAATAATGTTTATAGCCCTCAACTTCCATGTATTACAGTGCCGAAGGATATAAAATATTTCTTGGTACCTGAAATGGGTCCCTTGAATAAGGAATTTAAGCTTAAATTTACAAAATTGTTAAGGAAATTTTTTTATCATACTGATTTCCGCATCATATTTATTAATAAAACGTCTTTAGGTAGCTTTTTCTCAGCGAAGGATCGAACCCCTGACTCGTTGCGTAGCGGTGTTGTATATTTATTTACCTGCCCCAGGTGTCTCCTTGGGAATTACATCGGCAGCACTGTTCGCTCTCTCAGGGCTAGATTTTATTCGCATATGGGAATAAGTGGCCGAACAGGTAAAATTTTAAAAACTAAGGAAGCCTCCAGCATTCGTGAACATAGCATCAAATGCAAAATTGATGTCACTTTAGACAATTTTAAAATTCTTGGTTGTAATACTTGTCCCAACTCACTAAGAATTTTAGAATCCCTTTTCATTAAAGCATTGTCCCCTAGTCTGAATGTTGACTCATCGTCCGTCCCTCTCAATTTGCTATGATCCTCCTCCTTCCCCAATTCCTTATAATCCCTCCTTCCCCTATCTCCCTCGCCATCCTTCGTTCCCGTTTCCTCTGCTCAAATTAGTCGGCCTCGGATACTGCTGTGTAAGGTAGATAGCTCCATTGTTCCAGTGTACTATTGGTAATTTTTCCAGTGTATTAATTTCACATTTACTACATGTATTTAAAAATAACTTCTTAATTTTTATATGTAAATCTGTATAACTTAGAACTTAACCTCTTTTCTCAGTCTTTTAAAATTTGTCTTTACGAATAGGTTATAGAAATTTCTGTTTGTTTTTCATTCAATATTGATTTTAATTTCACATTGTTATTAAACAGCCTGAAGATGAGCGTATTGCTCGAAACGTTGCGCAATAAAGAAGACTTTTCATGGCATTTACATTTCTCCTTGTCATTGGATTTCTCCTAAATATTAAATTGAAGCTCTGTAGAAGCAACCCGCATAATTTATATATATATATAATATATATATATAATATATATATATATATATAACAGACTAGTAAAACAGAGGTCAGTCTCTGATTGAAAAGGGAAAAGGCAAGAGGGTGGTAAACTAGGAACTAGTGGGCCTCGAATCCGCGTTCCGTGGTTTCAGAGTCAGCGCTCCTACCGACGCGGGTTCGAGTTTTACTAGCTCCTAGTTTACCACTGTATTGCCTCTTCCGTTTGCATCTCATATAAGTGCGATGGTTGCACTTAAAACCATTTACAATCTCTGGTTGGTTGAGTAACTCAACCGATCGGAGCATTACTCAATTCAGGGTCAAATGAAGAGAATCTTTCTCAAAAGGAAAAATTTAGGCTTTTATAACGATAAATATCCTCAAAGACACCAGTAGAAAGAGGAGAAATTTAAACTTCATTTTTGTTTGCTCGTAATTAAATATGATGTACGGAGTCTGATGGTGAGGAACAACGCTTCCTAGAATGAGATCTACATTTTCTCTTTGAGAGTTACCTCATGAATTTGGTTGATTCGCTAACAACAAATTTTCTTAATCTCACGAGACACTTATTACGAGTAAATATGATTACAATACTAAACACAAATTCCAATATTAAAAAACTCTTTGTTGTACGTAATAAACAATAAGGAGGGCCAGAAACTGCACAGCGTTCAAGCCTAACTAATGCGACCCATTGCGCTAACTCCTGAATTATTATTATTACCAGTATCATCGGGATTCAAACCCCGACTTCAGTGTCTTCAGTTCGCTTATAGGTGAACGGTGTTAGTCGCTGAGTTACGGACGCTGGCTTTGTTGCGCGTAACGAACGTACAAACAGTAAATGAGATTATCTATAATTTTTTTATTTTATTTTAATAATTCTTGTACTTCCTATGAGCGCGCGGTGCTAGTTCCCTAAAAGTAATATAAAATATACTGCGTGGAGATGAAAAATCTTTGAGACTAAGATAAATGGGATACGATGAATGTGAGATACTGAGATTTACTACCAAGCAATAGTGAAAAGTGGTGAACTGGTATCGCATCATCAATACTTACCGGGTGTGTACGGGGATGCAGTGACTGTCTTTGGGATAACTGTGACGACTGCTGTGTCCTGTGAACTTCCAAATGGATTAAAAGCGAAACACTGATAAACTCCCGCTTGGTTTCTCCTGACAGGGTTCAATTCTAGTCGATTTCCTTTAAAATAAATGTAATGCAAAAATAAAATACAAAAGAAAAAAGGTTAAAAGCGCAAATCGAATTAATGTTAATGATAACAAATGTTATTTTTATTATTGTTATAGAATGCAAAATACGTTAACGGTTAATTTTTTACCTCGTGTTTCCAGACAGGGAGTACTTAGTTTTTTTAAAATGACTAACGAGATGATTATAATTAAAATTAACCATAAGGTTCTGAGAAGAGATTTGAGACACCCATGAAACTGACTATTGTTTTGAATATTACTGAGAATGTAAACCTTAAGGTAAGTAATTAAAACTATAAAATCTCTCTTTCAATGTATGTGCGCGTGTGTGTTTTACAATGTTATTAGATTAAAATGTAGGGCTACACCCACCTCCCTTAATTATGTCCCTAGGGTTAGTTAAATAAAATATTTAAGGGAATCAGGACTCTCAATTCCCCGTTATTGTTAAACCGACATACAGTAGATGTCGAGAATAAGTCTATTCAAGGTGAGTTCATTGAGTGCAACAGACATATCAGTAAATTAGTAACAGAATATAGTATCTGTAGTACGGTAGAGCAATACCAAAATGAAGTACTGTATGAGAAACAATAAATAGTTAAATAATATAAAATTATCACAAACCTTACATGATATATAGATAAATTGAAAGGAAATTATCACAACAGAATATTCACATACAATCGAATCGATAGTGACCCGAATTAATTCATCTAAACTGACTAACCCTCATTAATTCGAGCTGTCTGTGACTTAACCTAACTTTTATACAATCTCCCCATAGAATAATAATGACGGTAATAATAATAATAATAATGGCAAAGTTTACCGAGTACTCTGACTGTTTTTGAGCTTGTCAAAAGCTTTCCATTGAAGACCCATGCAACGGTGGGAACGGGTCTGCCCCCGAAAATGCATTCCAAGTTGATGGTAGATTCTTCGGAGACCGACTGGCTGTCAGGACCCTTAATAGTATATGGAGGTTCTTAAAGGGAGAAAAAATTAAGGGAAAATTATGTATATTTACGTATAATGAACGAAAGAAAATTTACATTTGAACCCTTAATTATGCAGATGTTTTTTTAAATTTGTAAATGAATTAATATATACGCAATATACTTTCATACGCTCTTTCTTTCATTATTGAAATTCATACGTTAATAGAAGATAATATAAATTATAAACTACAGTATACAAATTACCAACCTTGAACGAACAGGCTCACGTCTACGAAGGAAGTACCGAAAGAGTTGTTTCCATGGCAACGATAAACTCCTTCGTCGTTCACGGTCATTTCCCTGATAACAACGGAAACGGCGTTCCCATTTACAACGTCTCCGAGTGGGTAGTCTGATCCCTTAAGAGACCAACGGAGGAATGAAGGAGAACTGTCAACGGTAGCGCAGAGAAACTGTACGCGATCTCCTGCGTTCAGAGAATGAAGCCATGACGTCAATAAAGGCATTTTATAGAGAGGAAATGTTCCGCTGTTAAACCACTGTACATATATCGGTAGTATAGTTGTTACTATCGCTGACTACGAATCCACAGGCCCCGGGTTCGATTCCTGGCGAAAGCAGTAAGCGCGCAGCTTACCCAACTGTTCGCCTTTCCAGAAAAAATAGGTTGGTAGATAAATGAATAACCTGGGTGGCATAATGCTTAAGCCGCTGGTTGCTGATCGGGAGGTCGTGATATTGAGTCCGGGCAAAGATTTTGTAATTTCTGACTACCCGTGGTGGGCTATGATTCGAATTCCACATTAAGCTGTGGGTCCAAGGTGGAGCAACAGCTTGACCTTCGTCAGAATGAATAATTCGGTCGGAAGAAAAAAACAAGGTTATATACACACACAGTGGCGCTTATAAGTATTCGTACAGATAAATATTCAGTTATATTCGTCTTATCTTTTGTAGTTACGTTACCATGCATAGGATAGTTATGAAAAGTTCACCGTTCGTTTGGAAAAATTTAACAAGTAAAAAAACTAGTTTAATTCCAGCAAAGAATATAACATATACATACAAAAATTTGAGGAAAATATAAAAAAGTTAAAAATTCAAAAGTTTTCGTACATTTAGTTACAAAATTATTTAATACTTTACGTGTCCACCTTTTCCTTGAATGACTTCACTGATTCGTTTTGGGTATTTTTCTACAAGGTTTCAACATCTTTCAGTAAAAACTTTAGCCTATTCTTCTAAAGAAAATTGTTGCAATTCATTCAGATTCTAAGGGTTTCTCTTGCGGACAGTTTTTTAAAATCAAACCATGAATTCTGGATTAAATTGAGATCTGGGCTTTGAGTGGGCCACTCGAGAAGCTTGAAATTCTTTTGCTGAAGTTATTTCATGGTGCTCTTACTTTTATGTTTTGGCTCGTTATCTTGTTGCAGTACCCGATTGCGACCCATTCGCAACTCCCGAACTGAAGGCAAAATATTTTCTTCTAAAATTTACTAATATTTCTTTGAATTCAATACTGTATTTCATCGATGACAAGAAGCTTTTCTGGAACAGAAGCACTAAAGCGTCCCAAAAGAAGCAAACTACTGCCACCATGTTTAACCGTAGGAAGAATGTTTTTTCCTCGAATGCACTATTTGATTTTCGCCAAACATACCGTCGTTCGTTGTTTCAAAATAATTCAATTTTGGTCTCGTATGTCCAGAGAACTTTCTTCCAGAATGCAAATCCATCACTTCGGTGATCCTTGGCGTACTTTAAACGAGCTTCTTTGCGCGCTTTTCGTAAGAGAGGTTTTCTTGGAGTAACTCTTCCAAGAAGACCATTCTTTCTCAATGTACGACATACAGTAGAGGGATGGACAGCGATCTCAGAGTCTTAATGTTTGGCAAATATCATCCGCACTCATTCGCGGATTCGCGGCAGCCATTCTTTCAACCGGTCTAACCGTACGTTCTGAAATATTGCGAGGTTGTCCACACCTTGGTAAAGTTTTGATTGTTCCAAAGCCTTTCCATTTCTTTATAGCTGTATCAACTGTCGTAAATGGAATTCAAAGTTCTTCTCCTATCTTCCTATAACTCTTTACAGACTCGTGCGCGCGCAGTAATAACCCATCTCTCAAGATCCGTACACACCTCTTTAACACGACGACTCATTCTTTGCTAGTGGTTTGTATAGTCATTCGACTTCTATGAAGATTCACAGAGGAAGTTCTAGAATTCAAAATTGCCAACAATCTTTAATCAATAAACAGCCAACTACTGATAAAATTTTTAAATTTTGAAGCCTATGATAGACACAAAGTATTAAATAAATCTGTAAATAAATGTAAGAAAACTTTTGAATTTTAACTTTTTTATATTTTCCTCCTTAAGGAATAGTAACGGAATGATGCCTGAATAATTTAGTGATGTACCATTTCCAAAATTTAGCCAATACCGATGCCGATTTTTTGCTTATATTTTAAAAAAATCAATTCCTTTCATAAATTTGACTAACCTAATGTGAAAACTTTCAATTTTCATATTTTTAAATTTCAAATTTGTTTAAATGTTTTTCCTTAGCGCACTCTACAATATACAGTATCAAGATTTGTTAATTATATATCGTAACTAAAGTGAAGTTTAATAGTTTTATTACTCAGTAAAACAATAAAATAGTTTTAGTTTAGTTTCAAATTGAGTACCAATACTTAAAGTAATTGGTTTTCCTTATCTTCAACGTATTTTCTTTCTTCAACAATATAAACAACAAAAAAGTTTTCATTAAAATTTAAAGTCCCTGGTAGCCTATTTGAAAAAAAAAATGGATATGCAATTTGGGTTTATAAAAGTATTACAATACTTAAAATAAAGTAAACATAATAGGATGGTTTAATATAAAAATTATAAAGTACAACTTAATATTGAATTATTATTATTAATATAGAGTAGGAGATTACGATAGTTTTGTAATACGTAGAGATTAGCTAGTTAAATAAAATGCAAATTTGTGGGGTAACTTAACTTAAGCTTTGCATTTTTCGTGAATGTAAAATATATTTATACAATTACACTTTGAAATGAGTATAAATTATTACAAATAGTTTTTTTCGTATGTTCAGTTTTCTATAAATATAGATTTTTTGTAATGAAAATTTTAAAATTTCAAAGAATTGATAAGAGAATCGGCTAAATTAGGCTGATGCCGATGCCCAAAAGAGGCCAATTCTGCCGATGCCGATTAATCGGTACACCAGTATTGAATATATTTATAACCACCTATGTAGGTGTGGCATGTACATCCCTCACTGATGCGCATTTACGAGAACATTTTGTTAGAGATTATATGAATTATCCAATCAGGAACCATGTTTCATTTCTTCCAAAGGCTGACCAATCAGAGGAAGGAAAACATTTTTACACATTAAATCCGATACTACTTCGTTGGAATGCACATACAATGGCCAATCTGAAACACAGCAATTGTAAAATTTCGTCCAATAAAGTATTATGCTGAAAGAAAGGGAAAACTATCATATTTTTTAAAACTGAAAGAACTAACGTAGATGAAGTTCAAATGCAACACTGTTGGATCAACTGCTGGTTCCGTTTATTACTATATTTTTACTCCCAGTATACCCATTGCCATAGCTCAATGGGTAACATCATTTCTCTATAAGCAAAGTGAGGACACTGAAGTCGGGGATTCGAATCCCGAGGGTGTTGTTAATAATAATTCAAGAGTTAGCGCAATGAGCTGCATTAGTTTGGCCTGAGCGCTGTGCCAGTTTTTGGCTTTCCCCACTGATTATTATTATTATTATTGACTATATCTCTATTAAATTACATAATTTCAAAGAACGTTCAAAGGTTCATACCGATGCCTGCGCTGATCACAGAATCGAATGAGACGAGGCGAGGTGGTCGACTGGCGAGCGGGGGATCATCCGCATCACCTTCCCTTTTAAGCGAAACGTTGGTCCGGATAGAATACTCCGTGAATTCGGGCAAAAAACTGTTGTAAGCTCTGCACGAATATTGTCCTTCCGAAGAGGGAGCGGCATTGAGAACTAAGAGGGCTCCGGTTTGTGTTACGTGGAATTCTAAAACAAAATTAACGAGCGTTAACTAATTTAGCCTAACGTTAAATTTATGGACTTATAACCACACAAACCGTCCACCTACTATTCTCATCCGAAATATCCAAAAGGCGTCCATCTTTGTAGAACTGTAGCGTCGCTTTTGGCAAGGATTCCGGTCTTCCGCAAGGAACGCTAAACACGCTTCCTATCTCTTTCTCTAGAC
This sequence comes from Bathynomus jamesi, assembly GCA_023014485.1. Classification (NCBI taxonomy): domain Eukaryota; kingdom Metazoa; phylum Arthropoda; class Malacostraca; order Isopoda; family Cirolanidae; genus Bathynomus; species Bathynomus jamesi. The sequence goes on from JAJOZX010002567.1 coordinate 79,537, forward strand.
GTTGAACGGACGATGTCTTTTGAGGGTATGGCTTCAAGTAGGCAACCTCTATGCGACCGGGAAGGGAAGTCACTGCTATAGACCCCACAGATGCCACGCACTAATGCAAAACAAAGTTAAATATTAAATGCAAGCAATAGCTAAAAATAAGATTCTCACTTTAAACACAGTCCTGAAATCATACTTCTTTTTAATACCTTTTCACGAGAATTTGGTTAAAAAAAAACTAATTTACGAGCGTCTCGTGGCTCGATCGGTTAGGGTGCCCATCAGTAACGCTGAGGCTCCGCTAAGTCGTGGGTTCGAACCCCCAATGCCGCCTAGAGCTGGGCGGTTGTCTTTTCTGTATCTTACGACACAACGCGGCGGGCCGGTCACTCCCCCCCATTTAATTGACTCTGGCTAACGTAGCCCAGGCTCGAGTCCCCAGCCCCCCACTTCCTCGGGTGAAACGGGACATGAATGTTACCTTATACCTTATCTAACTTATAAGCGAGCGAAGAAAATTTATTTCTAGGACGTACTTATTAATATGAGGCGTCGGAAACAGCATGTATTCGTTCGCTTCTTAAAACTTTCGAATAGACAGTACTTAGTGCGATAACGGAACAATTTAAACAATTAGTAACGAAAATGGAGCCGATACAGTTCCGATAGAAGTTCGCCTAAAAACTTAAAATTTCTAAAAACCATAAAAAAATTCACTAATTGATAATAATTGGGTTTTATTTTTTTAAATATCATTACTGTCATCGAAAAGAATTAAATATCCAGACAAAAACAGAATATTACCAATTTGTAATTTTTGTGCTTTAGAAATTTGTTTATTGGCGAACTTTTTTCCGAAATTGTACATACCTGCTTAGTTTATAACTATAACAATTAAACATTTCTAAAGAACTTTCAGTAAAAATAAAATCTTTCTAAAAAAGGTCAAAGTTATTTTTAACAGTGTATATTTTCTGTAAATATTTATAATTCATAAGCTTTTCATAAATACAAGTTCGAAATTAATTAATTATGACGATAAATTTTTCTAGGTTCAGTTGAAAAAAAAGGCCAGGGTGGGGGGTGGGGGCGCGAGTGCCAAAAAATACCATACATGAACGAGACTTTTAAATAACGGTATTAAGACAAATGCAATAATAAGATGCAAAAGCAAACGCGTTTAAATTAACCAAAAGCAAATTTGAAATCTGAAAAAAAAAATAAATAAATAAATTTGAAAATTAATCACCAAAGAAATAAATTATGTAATTTTTAAAAATAAAATAAATACATACGAAAAGAAAAAATGTTTGTAAATAGATTCGGGTATATTTCACTCGTTAAAAAACAAAAAAGGTAAAAAAAGACGAGTGGAAAAACTTAAAAAATATAGAAAAATAAAAAATAAACCTCAAAATTAAAAAGGATCGAAATCTTTTTAAACAAAATCGTTCATTTTGTAAATATTTAAGCTTAAAAGGAGTTTAAAAAGGTAAAATTAAAATGATGTTTTCATAATCCGACTTGGCACTCAACAAAAGAGGTCGACAGGAGTCAACAACGACACCCACGTTATAATTTCTTTTTTGGAGTTTACATTTACTCGAGTAACAACAACAACAACAACAACAACAACTCCGGTCTTAACCAGCTGTGACGAGCCTCTTCCCGAGTGTCCTCGAATACCATTTAACCAAAATTATGATACGTCATAAAAAACATTTCTAGCGCGCAAATTGTTCCGCCCAAATGCGTTTATCCATACGGTAAACGTAGCCAAGCACCGGTACTTAACGTGGGTACGCCGTTTCCCTATAAGCAAAGTGAAGACACTGAGGTGTGGGGGTTCGACTATCGATCGTATTGCTGCTAAATAATGCAAGAATTAGCGCAATGGGCAGCATTAGTTAGCCTGAACGGTATACCACCAAGTTTCTCACCCTCCCCACCGATAATTATTATAGTAAAAGTAGAGGAAATACTCCCTTAATCCAATGATAATTTGAGAAATATGCTATTAGTAACATCCTATTAGCGAATTAACTACCTTAGTTTTTCATAACATTAATACCGATAAACCCAATGTATATATACCTTTGGTTTGCTCCCGCCCGAATTGTTCATTCTGACGAAGGTCAAGCTTTTCACTCCACCTTAGACCTACAGTTTAACGTGGAATCCGAACCACGCCCCACACAGCAGTCCAGCGTCTTAACCAGTCGGCCACCCAGGGTACCCATTTATCTACCAAACACTTTTTATCGTGTGGAAGGATGAACAACTGGGTTTTGCTGCGCGCCGGTTGCCGTCACCGGGTCTCGATCCCGGGGCCGATGGGTTCGTAGTCAGCGACGCTAACCACTACACCACGAGGTGGTGGTACCGAGGTAGATACTTAATGAAATAGTATTGGATACAAGGTGCAAAATTATTTTCCTTTCTGATTGGTCAGCCTTTGGAAGAAATGAAACAAAGTCCATGATTGGACATTTTACAATCTCTAATCCAACATAATCTGAAACACATTAATGAAAAATGTACAAGTCCCGCCTCCGAAAGCGGAGGCTTCCATAAAGGTGACAAACATTTCGTCGTTATTTCATTACTATTCCGTAACTATATATATATATATATTAGTGGTGGACCGGATATCCGCATCAATTTTAACATCCGCATCCGCACTTCTGACTGCGGATGTTATGCGGATATTACCTCTAATAAATTATGCAATTTACAATTAAATTAGCTTATAAGGCCCAGTCATGCACATTTCATGTAAAGTATTAATTATCAATGAACAAACAAATATATAAACCCGAAAATATAAATAGGTGGTAACACAGAAAATTGAATGAAACTTGTTTCATTGAATTTTCTGTGGCTGAAACTCTTGAGAAAGTTATTATTTTTATCATAATGAAAACATTACTACTAATTTTAATTCTTATGCATTGCCTGCCATAATAGTAATGTCACGAAATTTGAAAAATTATGTCATATATTCATAATTCTATATTATATTGATAGATTAACTAAATATCCGCATCCGCGGATGTTGAAAAACTGACATCCGGTCCACCACTAATATATATATATACAGGGTGTCCCAGGAGGAAATGTCAAGAATGCACCATTTCACTCTTTGGGTACTAAGTAGAAAGTATTATATCGATATGGGTCCGATTCCCAACCGTTACCGAGATACAGGCCTCTACATTTGGGTAATTAAAACATAATAAAAAGGCGATCTTAGATTCTATTTAATGACACCTGTGGTTTACAAAAAGTACAAACATACAATACACTATTGTACTTATTGCAGAATGGTTTCAAAGTGACCCCCTCCTTCTTCAATGCACGCGGCGAGCCTCCGATCCACCGAGTCTTGCCAAGGAAAACGCGGAAGTTCATTTCTGAGGTTTATGAACCATCCTGTATACGTGCAACCAACTGCTACCTAGTTTCGGGCTTACCCCGCTGATAAACGTTACTCTTCAAGAACCCCCAGACAAAAAAATAATGTAAATAAATAATGTGAGGATCTGCACAGTTGCCAATGTATCATTAAATGTCATTGAATATTATCTAAGATCGGCTTTTTATTATGTTTTAGTTACCCAAATGTAGAGGCCTGTAGCTCGGTAACGGTTGGGAATCAGGCACATGTCGATATAATACTTTCTACTTAGAAATACCCAAAGAGTCAAATGGTGCATTCTTGACATTTCCTACTGGGACACCCTGGTATATATATATATATATATACACACATACGGTTGGGAATCAGGCACATGTCGATATAATACTTTCTACATACCCAAAGAGTCAAATGGTGCATTCTTGACATTTCCTACTGGGACACCCTGTGTATATATATATATATATATATATAATGGTAGGCCATTTAAAAGAAGAATCGTCGTGATAAAAATTAGCCTAAGTTACGGTTAACCTAACAAGAAAGACGTTATGCGAAAAGCGTTAAACTAAACGGAATAGAAACAATAAGATTCTCACAATTTAACCTAACCTTCATAATTAAGGTCAACTTTATACCTGATAAAGCCCTTCCTGACGCTTGTTTTCGTACGGATTTGTCGATACCTTCAAGACCATGTTACTTCCTTTCAATCCATCATCTAACACTCGAACGGATTTGTCGTCGTTGTCTTTCGTTCCAGCGAGTAAATCCGATCCATTTCGAGCATCGATGAACCGATGGTTGTGCTGCCACCGAATGGCGTCAGGGCGCAAATTTGTGGTGCAGCTCAAGGTTACTTTTTTTCCAGGTGTCACCACCTGCCATGATGGCCAAGTTACGAAACGAAATCCAAAATCTGAAAACGCTTCATAGTTTACATATGCAACTATATATATATATGTTTGCTTATTAATAAGATCACGTGTTATTTTGTGATTTTAGTGCATATATATATATATACATTATATAGTATATATTATTGCTCTATTTCTCAAAATAAATTCGACCGTTCATTTAATATTCAATTTTAGCTTATTTAAATCCAGATGCAAAGATGAATTTTATAGAATCGTCAATACTTGGATCAGGACACACACACACACACACACACAATATATATATATATATATATATATATATATATATATATATATATATATATATACAGGGCGTCCCAAAAAATGTATACACACTTTAACAGCTGATAGCCTAATTGATGTTTCTTTCTTTCCAAGTTAAACCCATTAGAATTAATAATGGCAGTCAGACTAAGCTTTGAACAAAGGAAATTCATTCTAAATGCTACTGGAAGTGTGAAAACGCAGTTGAAGTGCAAAGACAGTTTAGGAGGGAGTTTCAAACAGATCCACCAACGCGACTTACCATCACTCGAATTAGAGATAAGTTTGAAGCCGATGGAACTGTTCAGAATGTCCACAAGAAGCGTTCCGGAAGACCACGGACATCGACAAGCCCCACAAAGCAAGAAAGAGTACTGGAAACGTATCACCAAAGTCCAAGAAAATCTGTGCGGCAAGCGAGTCGTGAGGTAGGAATTTCAGAATCGTCTGTCCAACGCATTTTGAAGCGCTGTCAATGGAAAAGTTACATTCCAAGATTAGTCCATGCTATTAATGAAGATGATCCGGACCGAAGAGTGGAGTATTGCGAGTGGTACTTGGCACGATGTGGATGTGGATTGGACGAAGGGGTTTCGTAGAATACCCTCCGCGTTCACCAGACCTCACACCACTAGACTTTTTTTTATGGGGATACTTAAAAGACAAAGTCTACGCTATAAAACCTGCAACAGTCGCTGAATTGAGAGCAGCCATTGAACGAGGAATGCACACAAATACCAAACGAAATGTTTCGTGATGTTTGCGATTCCATTGCTTCGCGTTATCAACAGTGCCTGGACCAGAACGGACGTCAGTTTGAAAACAGGCGTTGACAAAACAATTAAATAATGTCTGTAGATTCTATTACATTTTG